>JAXLNO010001572.1:179949-254461 GCA_038087875.1 Malacoraja senta | reverse complement strand
ACTTGGCAAAGTGCCCAGCCGGGTACACAGCCAACGCCAGTCGGGTGGTCGGCAAAAGCTAAGTCTGTCAGGGCTATAGACTCCGCAGAGTTGGGCCACGAGAGTCCGTCGGGGACAGGATACCGTTCCCCAGCGGTTATCCAAAAGCAGCAGCTCATACAGGGCTGCTCCACAGAGACGCTCCAGGAGGAGTAGTGCAGGCGGGAAGCCATAGGGAAGGCTCCGCTGGCAGTGCCTAGGAGTGGTCTGCTTCATAAAGCCATACTCCAGGAGGAGTTGTGCAGGCGGGAGGCCGTGGGGACGGCTCCGCTGGCAGTGCCTAGGAGAGGCCTGCTTCACAAAGCCACAACTCCAGGAGGAGTTGTGCAGGCGGGAAGCCTTAGGGAAGGCTCCGCTGGCAGTGCCTAGTAGAGGCCTGCTTGAAAGCATCCTCTTTGCAAGAGGTGAGTGCAGAAGGGCAGATACGCTCTGACCCTGAGTCCGACGACGACTTCCAAAGGGAGGGCAGGCAGCTGCCAGAGCTGACACCGTGTGCAGCACATTTTGCCATGTCGTCGGATGCTGGTGAGCCTCTGGGTGAGGAACTTGCCAGCAGCATAAATGACCAAGTCTCACATCAGCTACAGGAGCTGACAATGGATGAGACAGTAAGGAAGCATGAAGTCCCAATCAACTGTGGACTGTTAAAAGTTCCTGTTGGGAACAGGAAGAATTGGGGCAAGATGGGCATACTAATGGGAGCCCAGGAGCATGTGAAGCTCCAGCATATTTTTAAAGTTGCTGGCATCTGGTATAACGAGCTTTGCCAGGATGGTGGATGGAGAGGCCATGACAAATTACAACAAAAGGCGCTATTGTGGAGTGCCCACTTTCAGATCAACTGCCTTCGCAAGACTGCGATTACACCAACCATCAATTCTAAATATGCTTCACTCTGCCAGCCTGGCACAGATCAACCGGCACAGCTGTTTGGCGAGGATTTCGCACAGCAGGTGAAGTAGCTGGAGGAAGAGGCTAAGACGGCAGCCACATATTCACCAAAGCGGAAGTATCCCTATAAGCGAGGAGACTGGTCCAGCTACGATGCAGCGCAGTTGGCGTTTGGCTGTAGCACCGCCAGGGAAGGTGAGATATCCAGCTCGAGGCCGGGGAAGAATGCCAGGTGGTAAGGAGGTAAGTGGGTCTGGTTCGCATGTAGACAGATCTAATGTGATACCTCAGATATGTTTATACTGAAGGTTATAGAAGGATATCGAACAAAGCTTAATGCAAATTCTGATTTACCCATGCAACATGTTCCAAAAAGGAGTTTGACTTCAGTATCACTGAACAATTGGAAGTTCAGTTGGAACTTGCAAGCTTATGTAATAAAGGTGTAATTGCTAAGGCAGTTTACCAAAGCCATCAGTTTGTGTCCAATATCTTTCCCAGACCAAGCAAGGATGGGGATGCAGAATTATATTGGACCTAAATAGTCTTAACCCTTTTGTAGGGTATAGACATTTTAAGATGGAAATGTTTGTGAAGGAGATCTTAAAGAAACAGATTCAGTGTCTGTTCATTTGCAGGATAGAAGATTTAAAATTCAGCTGGATGGGGCAATTATTGCAATACAATGCACTGCCTAATAATTTGTCTTCAGCTCCTAGAGGGTTTAAAAAGTTGTTAAAACCTATTCTAGGCATGATGAGAAGTCGAGGGCATGTGCTCATGGCTTAGCTAGATAATATCTTGATTGTAGGACAATCAAAGGAAACAGCTGAAGCATCAGTGGCAGTTGGTAAAAAACATGTTTTAATTGGGCTTCATAAGCTATCCAGAGAAATATAAATTTATACCTGTGACACAAATTGATTAGTTGGGTTCACAATAGACTTAATCAACATCATTGTGACCTTGCCCAGGCAAAAAAGGGTAGAGCTGATTAAGAGCTGTATCAAGTTAATTGCTGACACACAGCCTTCAATTAGCCAGGTGACAAGTCTGCTGTGGTAATGGCTGGCAGCATTTCCAGCAGTTCAATATGGCCACTTTATTATCTACAATTACAAAGGTCAAAGGAACAAGCATTGAGGATACATTGGGGTCATTATAATAGACCTATGCTTCTATCAATAGAGGCTGTTGCTGATGTACAATGGTGGATTCAGCATGTGTCCACTAGTAGTTCCAAAGTGTTATTGGACCAAGCTTTCATGATTTGCAGACAGATGTCAGAGCACTTGGGTAGGGTGCTACTGATACAAGATCCAGCTGTGGAGACAGATGAACATTGCTTCTGCAAACATGGGGAATTAACCAAGAGTATTTTATGGACTCAAGGCTTATGGCACTAACTAAACTAGTTTGCATGTGCAGTGCAAAATAGACAACACTACAGCAGTTGCTGATATGAATCACATGGGTGGAATCAAATCGTTATCATGTGACAGGTTGGCAAATACAATTGGACCTGGAGTAGGGATAGAGAGATTTGGATTGGAGCTATCTATCTGCCAGGGAAACTGAATGTAGTACCAGATGGCAGCTCACGAAAATTCCGTCATAACACAGAGTGGATGTGGAACCAGGATGTGTTCAAGAACATAGTACTTCTATATGGAAGGCCAAAATATGTTTCATAGGCACCAGATCCAGGGGCAGTGGCAATTGATGCTTTTTCACTAAATTGGGATGATATGTTTGTGTACATTTTCCCACCATTCTGCCTCATAGGTCGGTGTTTGAGAAAATCAAGCAGGATGCCGCTTCAGGGGTTTTGGTGATACCAAATTGCCCAATTCAACCATGGTTCCCTTTGATGTTACAGATAGCGATCCAACCTCTTTTTGCTGATTCCAAACAGTAGGAATTTGCTGGAGCATCCAGTAACGCATTAAGTTCATCCGTTATGTGATCGTATGGATCTGTTAATTTGCAGGTTTTAAGAATGCATTACATTGGTCGAGGACTTTCTAGCCAATGGTGGATATAATCACTGCAGCCTGGAGAAAGAGTACTCAAAAACAGTATATGAAAAAAAAAAAAAAAATGGGAACAATATGGTGTTCAAAAGAATATTCAATATGATACTGTAGTTATTGAAAATGTGTTAGAGTTTTATCTACACTTTATTATGATGAGGGTCATAGCTATAGTGCTATCAATACAGCTAGAAATGCTTTGTCGGCATATCTTGTAATAGGTACACGGACACAAAATATAGGATCTCACCCTCTCATATCTAGATTGATGAAAGGAATCTTTAATTCCAAAACGCCTAAGCCAACGTATATGGTAATCTGCGATGTAAGCGTTGTTCTTAACATGCTTCGTCATTGGGTCCCTGTCACGTCTATAACTTTGCTGAATTGGCTATGCTAATGGCATTGGTGTCAGTACAGAGAGTGCAGACTTTGCAAAAACTTCAGTTTGAGAGAATGGAAGTGAATACAGAGAATGTTCTGTTTTATATTTGTGACCTGCTCAAACAAAGCAGGCCAGGTGTGACAGGATTTAAGATTGTCTCAGCATATCCTACAGCTCCATGTTTATGTGTAAGGACACATTTGTTACATTACATTGAAGCCACAAGGGCTTAAAGACAAGAAGAAACAGGATTATTTGTCAGTTACAAGAAGCCAGCATAAAAGAGTGGCAGTTCAGACTATCTCAAGGTGGTTAAAGCAAGAGTTGGTTCAGGCAGGAATTAACATTTATGTGTTTACATCTCATTCCACTAGCGCAGTAGCAACATCCGCGGCCAGGGCGATTGACGTTCCCATCGACCATATATTAAAAGCCGCAGGTTGGAAAAATGAACTTGTGTTTCAGCAATACTACCATCGGCCGATTGCCGATGGAGGGCTGTTTGCCAGCTCAATATTGAGTGCTGTTGCTATTGTTTAAAGTCTGTTTTCAATACTGTTTCATTCTGTTTCGTTTGTTGCCCCCACATTAAGAGGGTTTATTGGTTGTTTTATGACCAAAAATAAAACTGTTTTTGCATGATATGCAATGTCATGTTTACAGCATTATTGATGATACTCAGAGTCAATCGATGCAGTGAGAAGCCGGGATTTTGATCTGCGGCATAAAAATCACAGAGCTTTAAAATCTTCACGTAGTCACTCACGTGACTCCGAAGTAAAATAGTAAGATTAAACGAGAACTTACCAGTTTGAAGTTTGATCTTTATTTTATGAGGAGTTACGTTGGTGATTACGTGCCCGCCACGCCCAACCCTCTCTCATAGAAAAAAGGCCATAATGGTAGTTCTCATGTTGATCATCTTAATATGTTACTTCAATTATGGTGTTGTCTGTGATTTCATACCGCTGCTTTGAAGATTGACGCGCATGCGCCCTGACGGGTCTTCTTCACGTAATCACCAACGTAACTCCTCATAAAATAAAGATCAAACTTCAAACTGGTAAGTTCTCGTTTAATCTTACTATTCTATAAGTGATTTATAGACAGCTGTTAAAATGTCCTGTCTGACATCAAATCTCCTGATTTTCCTCAGCAGGAACAGGCGTTGCTGTGCCTTCTTGTACACAGAGTCTGTGTGCTGGGAGAAGGACAGGCGGGTGTCAATCTCTGTGCCCAGGTATCTAAAGGCCTCTACATGCTCAACTGTCTGCCCATTCAGCCTCAATTTTACCTCCTGGGCTCTGACGCCCCCTCCAATGTAACCCCAGATGGAGTGATTTACTGCCGGGACATCCAATGAGGCACAGTTTACTGGGGTATGGTAATTGGTGGTGGTTTCCTCCATGGCCTGATCTTGGAGCTGGTGAGAGGCCAGGTAATTAATGCTGCTGGCTAAATCTTCTCCCAGCGGGTCCACTGTTAGGGAAGGTATAGCAAATTTGGATGCCATAGGGGGTACTTCCGAAACTTGCCCTTCATGCCTAGAAGCATGCTCCCCAGCTGTGCCTCTGTACTGTGAGTCAGTGTAGAACTGACCTCGTATGCTCCCCGCCTCAGAGAGGGAGATATTGTGCAGCCCTGAGACGGGTGTCGCTGCCGCGGGTTCTCCATAATACCCGGGCTCAAATAGCTCCCTCCTTTGGAGCATATCACTTTGGAGCAACCTCTCCATTAGGTGCTCCATGTGGGTCAGTCGCCCAAAGACGCTGCCCATGGATGGAGGAGAATCCTCCCGGCCCGACTCGTCCGAGTCCAGCCTCACAGCACCAGAGACGCGGGTTCGATCCTGACTATGGGTGCTGCTTGTATGGAATTTGTACGTTCTCCTTATGTTTGCATGCGTTTTTCTCTGATTTCCTCCCACAGTCCAAAGACATACAGATTTATTGTTTAATTGGCTTTGGTAAATATTAATGAATGAATGAATAAGTTTATTGGCCAAGTATGTACACATACAAGGAATTTGTCTTGGTGCTCCACTAGCAAGTAACAACACGACATACAGTAACAATTAAGAATAAAACATAAAGCATCAAACATCTACACATAACTAAAGCTCTGATCTTGTTATCTTCCGGTTTGCGTGGTCATTCTATTTGCGCAAAAATGGTACATGATAGCGCTACGATCTTTTGCCAACTTACTCACCGTTCTCCTGTGCTGCGATTCGTTCCGATTGCTGGTCTAATGTAAAAGTTAGCGAGGTTAAAAAACTCAAAAAAACGCGCTTGCGCAGATCGATCTCCTCTCCTGCTGTTCAGCGCCGCGTTGATTGGTCTTTTCTCCTGTCACTCCACGGGATGGTCCGCCCCTTCCTGCACCATCGCATCTTCACTGGAGTTGAGGATGGCTGGCAGAGGTTTCCAACCGGACACAATTTTCGGAGCGACTGGAAGCCCGGCGCGGTGCTGCGCGGGAAATGTCGCCAGACGGAAAACGGAGAATCTGATTCCGGTAGAGGAGAACGACCAGTGACCAGCTCCCGCTGTGAGTCCCCATCGCACCATTAGCTCTAGCCCCTTCCCCTCTGGTCCCCCTCGCTGGCTCATGCCCCCCTCCCCCATTATACTCCCCTCTCCCCCACAACCCCCGTCTATTCTCCAAGCTCTCGACCCCTGTCCACACCCCTCCCCCTCCCCCCCACCCACTCCATCCCTCCCCCCACACCCTTCCACCACACCCCTCCCCCCACAACCCTCCCTCCACAAAGCCCCCCCACAACCCTCCTTTCCCCCACAAACCCCCCTGAACACAACCCCCTCTCCCACACACCCACCTCCCCCACACATACCCCTTCCCGCACCCCCCAACCCACACAACCCCTCTGACACAGACCCCCCTCCCACACACATCCCCCTCCCACACACATCCCCCTCCACTCCCCCACACACCTTCCCCCCACACGTCTCCCGCCCACACACCCCTCCCCACCCACCCCACACATCCCCCCTCCCCCACACCACCTCTTCCCAACACGGCCCTCCCCCAAACACCCCCTCCCCCACACCTCCGCTCCCCCACACCCCCCCCCGCCACACACCCAACTTGCCACACAGTGGTAGGCCATGGCAGCGCTCCACCCCCCACCGGCTCCCACCTGATGTCATCCCATCCCCAGCTGCAGGATGCTCCTCACTGGTCCCCGCCTGAAGCCGGTGGGGTGCGGCAGCAGTAGGCCTTGGCAGCGACAGGCCACGGCAGCGGTAGGCCACGACAGCGATAGTCTACGGTAGTGCCCGCCTGAAGTTGTTCCCCTCCTCCGGCTGCAGGACGCTCCCCCCACCCCACCGGCACCCGACAGCCCCCGCCTGAAGCCATCCCCCTCCCCCGGCTGTAGGACGCTTCCACCCCCGGCCCCCGACCGCCCCCTCCTGAAGCTGTTCCCCTCCCGCGCTGCAGGACGCTCCCCGCCACCGGCCCCCGCCTGAAGCCGTCCCATCCTCAGCTGCAGGATACTCCCCACTGGTCCACGGCAGAAGGCGGTAGTGAGCGGCAGCAGTCGGCCACGACAGCGGTAGGCCATGGCAGCAATAGGTAATGGCAGGAGTAGGCAGCGGTAGGCCGCGGCAGTGGTAGGCCACGGCAGCAGCACGGGTAGGCAGCACTCCTCCCCTCCCTATCGACCCCCGACAGGCCCTGCCTGAAGCCGTCCCCCTCCCCGGCTGCAGGACGCTACACCCATCGGCCCCCGACAGCCCCTGCTTGAATCTGTGCCCCTCCCCCGGCTGCAGGACCCTCCCCCCACCCTCGCCAGCCCCCGACAGCCCACACCTGAAGCCGCCCCCTCCTCCAGCTGCAGGATGCGCTCCCCTCCCACCAGCCCCCGACAGACCCCGCGTGAAGCCTTCCCGTCCGCAGCTGCAGAATGCTCCGCACCGGTTCCCACCTGAAGTGGTAGTGGTAGGCCACGACAGCGGTAGGCCACTGCAGCGGTAGGCCATGGCAGCGCTAGGCAACGACAGCGGTAGGCCACGGCAGCGCTAGGCCACGGCAGCGCTCCCCCCTCCCACAGGCCCACGACTGCCCCCTCTTGAAGCCGTGCCCCTCCCCCGGCTGTAGGATGCTCCCCCCTCTGGCCTCCGACAGACCCCACCTGAAGCCGTCCCCCAGCTGCAGAACGCAACAAGAGATGCAACAAGAAAGAATGGACTGAATAAATCTCATCTTTAACGTATACATTGTTGTTATGTTTTAAGAGTTATTCTCATTTTAAGCTTTAATAAACCCCTTTTCCACTTGCCGTGCCCGTCAGCTGCACCTGCGCAGTAATACCTGTGTATTCTACATCACAATGAGAACCCAATGGGAGGGCATGGCTGCGTTGCCGGAGAACCGCTAAGTGGATTGGGGGGGGGGGGGGTTTGAGGGTGGGATGAAGTGAGTGCGTGCGGGGGGTAAGGCAAGAGGCAGAGTGGGGGGGGGTGAGTGGAGTAAGGGGATCAGGGGCATCACAACGGGAACCCGTCAGCCGCGCCTGTGCACTTAGGGGCTATGGGTGAGTGGTGGAATATTGCATTGGGGAATGGGTTGCGTTGGGGGACCAGGCTTCCCATGTGACTGGGACCCAAGGGGTCCCATTTAGTCTAATTAATAATAAAACATCACAATTTAAACATGTGAATGAAATAAAATACCAGAACAAAATGAGGCTGCAGACTTTTGGTTATTGAGTAGAGCTACTACTCATGGAAAAAAGCTGTTTTTATGTCTGGCTGTGGTGGCTTTGACAGTCCGGAGTCGCCTTCCAGAGGGAAATTTTCACTAGTGTGTAGGTGAGCCGAAGGGCCTGTTTCTGCACTGTATCTCTAAATTAAACTAATAAAATTACCAGGATGTTGCCAGGACTTGAGGGCCTGAACCATCGGGAGAGGTTGGGCAAGTGAGAAACAGTGTAGAAACAGGCCCCTTGGACCATCCAGCCCGTGCCGACCAGAGATCACCCCGCACATTAACTGTTAATAGATTGACCATCAAATTGAGATGTGGACATACTTAAAACAAAAATGCATCATGCATCAAAATGCAAAGGAAATGTTTCTCACCTACTTGTTATGTGAGACGGCACAACCGTGCAATGAATCAGCAATATGCCAAAACCCAAATAAGCGTGTAAAATATCATAAAAACCTTGCTGAAACAGTCAAAAACATTTCACATTATACATTGGAATGGCTTAATTTACATCCCTAGAAACATTTGCTTTCAAGCAAGTAGAAATGCAAGCATTTTCACTCTGGATGTTTCAATCTTTCTATTTTGATTTCCTGTTTTCAATTGGAAATGGGACCATGGAAGCTAAAATATTATAAACCAATCCTATTCTTTAGAGATTTGTGTCAAGCAGATTAAGAAGATCTGTGATTTATAATTTTACTTCGGAGTCACGTGAGTGACTACGTGAAGAGTCCGTCCAGCACGCATGCGCGACATTAGCGTTCACGCAGTGCAACAGCGACGACCGGGAGTACAGGCGCTCCCGCTACACGTCGGTGGAAAATAAACAGCGGACCATCAGGTAAGTCTTACTCTGTGGTCGTAATCAGCAAGCTGTGCTCTGCTCTGTATTCCAGGGGAACTGGGAAAATGAGCAGCACGGCAAAGGAAGAAAACCGCCCCCCGTTCGACTCCAACAGAACGGGAGTGTTCCATCAGTGGGGGGCGAGAGGCGGCACCTGGACCGCACATGCTGCGGCACACCCTCATCGATACCGAGCCGAGCCCAGTCCCGCTAGCGCAGCCTGACCAACAGCAGCGGGCTGGAGGCAAATCAAGGCAAAACATACCGGCCGGTTATGTCTCACTCCGATGAGGAGGCTCTCCGCCTTAGAGCGGCAGAGTTAGCTGCCTGAGCCGCATGGAAAGCCTCATGGAGCAAATGCTCCAGCGAGACTTGCTTCGGGAGCTGGAGCAGTCTCGCCAAGGGAACTCAGGCACTCCCACATCAGTGCTCTACAATGCACTGGCCATCGCTTTCCCCTCAAAGCAGGGCAGCGTTGGCGGCCAGGGCTGGGCTGGTCAGGAACAGGGGTCATTGGCTGAAGATGTCGGGAGTACGCTAGGGGTATAGGATCAGGAAGAGCTGCTGGGTGTGGAGATTCGCTACGTGGTTACACCACGAGCAGGGCGGCCGTTGCAGCCAAAACTGGCGGCCAGCATTAACCACCTGTCCCTCAAACCCCTACAAGACAGGTACTTAATGAGGCACTAGAGCTGGAAAACTGCAGTTCGCTCAATGTACCAGCTGTTAACAGCCAAATCTGGGGGGGGGGGTATGTGGGACAGAGTATCCGGAACCAGGAGCTAAAATCCTCAAGCTCCTGACGACAGGGATAACAGCCTATGCTCGTTCCGTGGATGGGGTGGATATGACCACAAACCAGCAAGACACTCTGGCTCTGCTGTGCAACACCCAATATGAGATAAACAACCTCTGCAAGGAGAGAATAAGACCTGCCCTCAATCCCAGGTTTGCAGGACAGTGTAAAACACCAGCCTCAGAGCCGCAGATCCTGTTATTTGGAAGGGCAAGCGAAAGACCTGGAGGAGAGTCCAAAGCATTTGGCCTCATGAGGGCAGGCCCCGGAACGAGCAGACCCACACAAAAAAACAGACGGCAGTACCCCACCGCGTCCACCAGTCAAGGTCAAATTTATGGAACTGGTGAAAGCTCGGGGTCCGCCTATTATCCCCGAAAGCCTTTTTAGGCCAGGGCCCAGAGCGGACCCCATGGAAAATGCGCCACCCCCAATCAACGGTACATCCAGCAGGACTACGACAGATGAACAAACGGAAGAAGGAACACTACCATAACTATGGAGGTAGGTGGGTCTGGTTCCTACCAGCATGTAAAAATGGGGGAACTGTACTAACAGGGGGGAGATTACACCTGTTCATTGAAGCATGGAGGTGTCTCACGAATGATAGTTATATACTTAACAGTATTTGGGGATACAAAATAGAGTTCATTCAAGAAAATATGCCACCAGTTCAGCACGTACCCCAAAGGGTCTTTACCCTCTCAGTCAAAGAGAACTAGAGGCTCAAGCAGAACTGGTGAGGTTACTTACAAAGGGTGTCATTGAGAAATCCAAACATGAACCTTTGGAATTTGTCTCAAATATATTTACCAAAAACAAAAAAGATGGTGGATGTCGCATCATCATTGACTTAACCTCACTAAATACCTTTGTTAAGTATGTACATTTCAAAATGGAAACATTTGTAACTGCTAAACAACTGATTTCCAAAGGATATTTTATGGCAAGCATTGATTTAAAAGATGCCTACTATTCAGTACCCATTCACAAGGGTCATCGCAGATACCTGAAAATTTACCTGGATGGGGCAACTATGGCAGTATAAAGTGTTGCCTAATGGGTTGACATCAGCCCTAGACTATTTACCAAGATATTAAAACCAGCCTTGGCAACATTAACGAAACAAAGACATATTGTCATGGCGTATCTTGATGATATCCTAATAGTAGGCAAAACCATGGAGTTGGCTAAATCAGCTGTATTAGCTACCAAACAATTGTTTGAAACCCTGGATTTGTCATACATCCAGATAAATCTAAGTTGACGCCATCCACAACTATGGACCATCTGGGATTCACAATTAACTCAATCCACATGTCTGTAACGTTGCCAAAAGGTAAAGCAGCAGAATTGGCACAGACGTGCAACAATTTAATGGTAAGCAATCGACCAACCATCCGACAAGTGGCAAGAGTAATTGGCAAAATGGTAGCAGCATTTTCAGCTACACAATTTGGACTCCTGCACTATCAGCACCTACAAAGGGCAAAAGTACAGGCGTTGAAACGACATGCAGGTCACTTTGACCGAACCATGAAACTACCCATTGAAGCAATATCAGAGTTACAATGGTGGATATAACACATTTGGCATAGTTCCAGCCCTATCATCATCAATAACCCAACGTTAACTATACAAACAGATGCCAGTGCTCAAGGCTGGGGAGCAACTAATACCATATCCAGCACAGGTGGTAGATGGACTAACCTAGACTCATCTTTACTACAAACACTGGGCATAAATTATTTGGAAATGTTGGGTGCGTTTTATGGTTTTAAAGCATATTCTAGGAATATGCACAACTTGCATCTTCATTTACAAATTGATAATATCACGGTGGTGGCCTATATTAACCATATGGGCGGAATAAAATCGATATCATGTGACAATTTGGTCAACACAATCTGGTAATGGTGGGTAGATAGACATATTTGGCTATCAGCAACTTACCTACCAGGTAAGCTAAATACAGTGCCAGGTCACGCAAATTCAATGATAAACACCGAATGGATGTTAAATCCTAGAGCTTTTGCTAAAATTACAAACCAATATGGCACACCAGATATCGATCTCTTTGCATCCAGACTAAATCACCACGTACCAATGTATGTCCCTTGGGAACCACACCCTGAGGCAGCAGCGATAGATGCATTCGCGCTGAACTGGGGGACCTATTTCTTCTATGCTTTTCCCCCCTTCTGCCTTAATCTGTAGGGTACTACGCAAAATACAGATGGACTCTGCTTCAGGTATTTTGATAATACCAACTGACCTACACAGCCATGGTTCCCAGTGGTCCTCGACATGGTCATCGAAACTCCTATGACCTTTCCCAGTAGCCCAGACCTATTGATGCACCCTGTATCAGGCATAAGTCATCCATGCCATGACAAAATTAACCTACTGGGTTGCAGATTATCAAAAGACCACTGCTGGGACTGGGATTGTCTGACAGGACCATCAACATGATGACACCGTATGTCCACCAGGAAACAATACCTATCGAGCATCAGGAAGTGGGAAAGATACTGCTCGACTACTGGGACAACGTACTCATCTGCAACCATAACCAATGTACTGGAGTTCCTGGGGGGCCTTCACCATAATGAAGGATTGAGCTACAGCGCCATCAATACTGCCAGACGCGCGCTGTCAGCCTACTTAAAACAGGTGCCAGGAAAACAGGCCATAGGGTCTCACCCGCTGGTGATCAAACTCATGAGGAGTATCGTCAACTCTAACCCTCTTAGACCTAGGTATACCCAAATCTGGGATGTCAGTGTGGTCCTGACATACCTAAGGGGATGGTCCCCAGCCAGGTCTCTCACCCTGGAAAAGCTAACCCTGAAAACGGTCATGCTGATGCCACTAGTCTCAGCACAAAGAGTCGAGTCCCTCTACTTACTGCGACTGGACAACATGGTTATAACACCAGACCGGTCTCATTCACCATTCAGGAGCTGCTAAAGCAGAGCAAGCCAGGAACTTGAGTCCTAGTTATGGATTTCCGGGCATACCCACCTGACCTACGGTTGTGTGTCATGACTCACTTATTCACTTACATCAACACAACAAGAGATTCTCGAGGGAGGAGGGGAAAAAAATAAATAAATAAATAAATAAAAGCCTTTTGGGTCAGCCACAAGAAACCTCATGGTTGGGTGTCGAGCCAAACCATCTCGAGATGGCTCAAGCAGGTACTGGGAGCTGCTGGAGTAGATACTGATGTATATACATCTCACTCCACCAGGGCAGCATCCACATCAGCGGCTAAAAGAATGAACATGGAGAAACGTTCCAAACGTTCTACACAAGCCGCTAGCAGAACCTGTGTTATTTGCAGAAAGAGTTTTAAAATCTGCAAAAATATATAATTTAAGCCCGGGGGAGCATTTTGTCTTTTGTTATTGTTTAATAGATACCATTATTGTTTACAAACAGATTATGGTTGATTACGATAACATACTTCCTCCCTTGAATGACTTCGGCAGCGAGTGAAGTATGAACTGTTACACGGTTTTGAAATCACAGAGCTTTAAAATCTTCACGTAGTCACTCACGTGACTCCGAAGTAAAATAGTAAGATTAAACGAGAACTTACCAGTTTGAAGTTTGATCTGTATTTTATGAGGAGTTACGATGAGGGATTACGTGCCCTCCGCTCCACCCTCAATTATAGATCAACTGGTATCTTTAGTTCTCCTTTTCTTTACTATGTTTATTTCAATTATTGTGTTTCCTGTGATTCCACACCGTTACTTTGAAGAATGTCGCACATGCGTGCTGGACGGGCTCTTCACGTAATCCCTCATCGTAACTCCTCATAAAATACAGATCAAACTTCAAACTGGTAAGTTCTCGTTTAATCTTACTATTAACCTTCATTGGCTAATAACCTAAAATGAACACAAATGCCAATTCATCAAAGTTCATCTGCAAAGCAAAACAGACATGGATAAAATGACCAGCAATGCACTCGTTAAAATGACTCTTTAATTTGTAGAAAGTCATTGACATCTTTGCTCCATTTGTACACATCATCGTCTCTGTCGGCAAAGAGGAAGATGGAAACAAATGTCAGGCCCAAAATGTAATGGCACCTTTTAGTTGGAGGCACATGGGAGATCAATGTGATTAAATCAGTCTGGAGAAGGGTCCTGACCCAAAACGTCACCTGCCATTATTCTCCAGAGATGTTGCCTGACAAGACCTCCATCACTTTGTGTCTCTCTATGATTAATATCAGTTCCCATTTAATTTTGTAAGAATCCAATGAGAAGTTGGAGAAATTGAAGCTCTGGGAACAATTTTAACAACCCCCCCCCACCCCCTCCAAACTGAATGGTGAATTATTTTTCGGAGAGGAGCTTACAAGGATAAATCTCTAACACTGGCACCTATACTCTAGCCAAACCTCATAAGGGGGAGTTAAAATGGTTAGCAACCGGAAGATCTAACACGAGTATAGTTGCTAGACTATATTTGGTCTCGCCAATGTAACTGCGGCTACATCAGGAACACTGAAATGTCGTCTGTCCCTTCCTCCACTGATGCTGCATTCCTCTAGCCTTTTGTGTTTTCCCCAAGATCCAGCATCTGCATTTTCTTGTTTTTCCATTTCTATTATCAACCACAGTTACCGAGCTTTATTGGTCTTGATTGGATGAGAGCAGATGGAAGAGATAGAGCTATTGGGCTTGAAAAAGCTAATACTGGAAAACGTTAGAAGATCAGGCGGGATCAGTGAAAAGAGAAGCTGAGGAAAAACCATCAGATCCCTTGACACTACCATCCCTTTCATGCCCTCAGTTCCAGAACATAATGTCCGTCTGTGTGAAAGAATTCCCTCACATCTTAGCTTAGTTTAGTTTAGAGATACAGCACAGAAACAGGCCCTTCGGCCCACCGAGTCTGCGCTGACCAGCGATCCCTGCACACTATCACTATCCTACACACACTCGGGCACTTATACATTTACACCAAGCCAATTAACCTACAAAACTGTAAGTCTTTCGAGTGTGGGATGAAACCAGAGCTTCTCAGACAAAACCCACTCAGGTTACAGGGAGAACGTACAAACTCCATACGGACAGCACCCATAGTCAGGATCAAACCCGGGTCTTTGGCGCTGTAATGCGGCAAATCTACCACTGTGCCACCGTGCCGCCCCTCTTCAATAACTTTCTTCTATGACTCGATTTTGTGGTTTCTTTAAACCATCAACTGATGGGAAATGTTTGACTCCATGTCACCCTTTCTAAACTAATCATTACATTATCAAATGCCAGGCTTTGTCCTGTCACCACCTCTCTTTCCAGCTTCTCCCACACTCTGCAATCAGTTTAGAGAAGGGTCCCAACCCGAAAGGTTGCCTGTCCATTCCCTCCACAGATGTTGCCTGACCTGCTGAGTTATTCCATCACTTTGTGATTTGCTTAAGATTCCAGCTTCTGCAGTTCCTTACATCTCCATGACATTACATGCCTCCATCAAATATTTCCTCAATCTTCCTTGTTCCAAAGAGAAAAACCCTAGCCTCTCTTGACTAAACTTGTGATGTGCAGGAAGGAAGGGCAAATGATGGCTTTAAAGGGAAGAGAGACACAAAAAACTGGAGCAAGTCAGCGGGTCAGACAGCATCTCTGGAGAAAAGGAATAGCTGACGTTTCGGGGCGAGACCTTTCTTCAGACTGAAAAACTTCAACGTGATGTGCTCTCTGTCTTTGGAACAATTCAAGTACATACTAGAATATGTGGGACCCGTTGGGTCCCATTCTCACACGGGAGGCCTGGTCCCCCAACGCAATATTCCACCACTCACCCATAGCCCCCAACTGCACAGGCGCGGCTGACAGGTTCCCGTTGTGACGCCCCCTCACCCCCCTCCTCTCCTCACCCCCCTCACTCCACCCCTTGCCCTCCCCCCTCCCCCACGCACTCACTCCATCCCACCCTCAACCCTCCCCCCCTCCCATCCACTCTTCACGGCTCTCCGGCGGTGCAGGCATTGGGTTCCCATTGTGACGTAGAACACGCAGGTATTACTGCGCAGGTGCAGCTGACGGGCACGGCAAGTGGAAAAGGGATTTATTAAAGCTTAAAATGTGAATAACTCTTAAAATATAACAACAATTTAAACGTTAAAGAGGAGATTTATTCATTCCATTCTTTCTTGTTGCGTCTCTTGTTGCGTTCTGCAGCCGGTGAGGGGGTCGGCTTCATGCGGGGGCTGTCGGGGGCTGGTGGGGGAGTGGGTAGCGTACTGCAGCTGGGGAGGGGGACGGCTTCAGGCGGTGGCCAGTGGGTGGGGGGCTCTCTGGAGGGCGAGTGTTTGTGAATGTTCCACGACAACACACATAGTGAAATATCAATCTTTATTCCATAAGCAATCAGAAACATTTAAACTGCCAGCCATTCACATCCACATTGGCGTGGCTTGTGAGAGCCGGCTGACCTTGTTAGTGTAAAGCTGTGTAGTGCCGTACGTAATACCATGTAAAGGGTGGCATGCATATATGTGTTGTGGAGATTATAAATGGCATGGATTAATAAGCATTAAACTACAGCTAGTATGGGTGTTGTGGGCCGAAGGGACTGGTTTCCAGAGGGCTATTATGGACATTATGGGCCGAATGGATTCTTGGGCTAGTCCTGCAGCTGGGGACGGTGAGGGAGCGTTCTGTAGCTGGGGGAGGGGGACGCCTTAAGGCAGGGACCAGTGCGGGGGAGCCCTGCCGTGGCCTGCTGCTGGGGAGGGAGGGGGTGTGTGCGAGGGGAGGTGGATGCAGTAGTGTGGGCGGGGGTCGTGAGCCTCGCCAGCGCCCGGCCCCGCCAGCGCCCGGCTCCCTCAATCCCCCCACTCATATAAACATACAAAATAGGTGCAGGAGGCGGCCATTCGGCCCTTCGAGCCAGCACCGCCATTTATTGTGATCATGGCTGATCGTCCCCAATCAATAACCCGTGCCTGCCTTCTCCCCATATCCCTTGATTCCACTAGCCACTAGAGCTTTATCTAACTCTCTCTTAAATCCATCCAGTGATTTGGCCTCCACTGCCCTCTGTGGCAGGGAATTCCACAAATTCACAACTCTCTGGGTGAAAAAGTTTTTTCTCACCTCAATCTTAAATGGCCTTCCCTTTATTCGAAGACTGTGGCCCCTGGTTCTGGACTCGCCCAACATTCGGAACATTTTTCCTGCATCTAGCTTGTCCAGTCCTTTTATAATTTTATATGTTTCTCTAAGATCCCCCTCATCCTTCTATACTTCAGTGAATACAAGCCTAGTCTTTTCAATCTTTCCTCATATGACAGTCCCGCCATCCCAGGGATCAATCTCATGAACCTACACTGCACTGCCTCAAGCACAAGGATGTCCTTCCTAAATTAGGAGACCAAAACTGTACACAGCCCTATACAGCTGCAGAAGAACCTCTTTACTTCCATACTGAAATCCCCTTGTTATGAAAGCCAACATTCCATTAGCTTTCTTCACTGCCTGCTGTACCTGCACGCCAACTTTCAGTGACCGGTGTACAAGGACTCCCAGGTCTCGCTGCACCTCCCCCTTACCTAACGTCACCCCATTGAGATAATAATCTGCCCCCTTGTTTTTGCTGCCAAAGTGGATAACCTCACATTTATCTATATTATATTGCATCTGCCACGCATCTGCCACTCACTCAACCTGTCCAGGTCACCCTGCAACCTCCTAACATCTGCTTCACAGTTCACACTGCCACCCAGCTTTGTGTCATCCACAAACTTGCTAGTGTTGCTCCTAATTCCCTCTTCCAAATTATTAATATATATGGTAAACAGTTGCGGCCCCAACACCGAGACTTTCGGCACTCCACTGCCTGCCATTCTGAAAAGGACCCAATCACTCCTACTCTTTCCTTCCTGTCTGCCAACCAATTTTCAATCCATGTCAACACCCTACCCCCAATACCATGTGCTCTAATTTTAGTCACCAGTCTCCCGTGCGGAACCTTATCAAAGGCTTTCTGAAAATCTAGATACACTACATCCACTGGCATCCCTTCATCCATTTTACTAGTCACATCCTCAAAAAATTCCACAAGATTAGTCAAGCATGATTTCCCTTTCATAAATCCATGTTGACTTGGACTAATCCTTTTACTGCCTTCCAAATGCCCCATTATTACCTCTTTAATAATTGACTCCAGCATCTTTCCCACCACCGAAGTCAGGCTAACTGGTCTGTAATTCCCCGTTTTCTCTCTCGCTCCTTTCTTGAAAAGTGGGATAACATTAGCTATCCACCAATCCACAGGAACTGATCCTGAACTCCTCACTTCCCCAGGATCTCGAGTTTGCAGCAATCTGGCAGACTCTGCGCACCGGGCGCTTTCTGGACCCACAGTTCACTCACTCGCGGCATCTGGCACCACAGTTCACTCACTCGCGGCATCTGGCACCACAGTTCATTCACTTGCGGCTTCCGGACCCGACTCTCACTCACGGCTTCTGGACCCGACTCTCACTCACGGCTTCTGGACCCGACTCTCAATCATGGCTTCCGGGCTTCTGGGCTTTCGGTCTTGCTGACTGACTCACGCCTGACTTGTGGACTCACGCCTGGCCTCCGGGGCTTTATTCTCCTTGCCCCCGGAAGGGGAGTCACCTTTATGGTGACTGCCAGGCGAGAAGACCAATCTGCTCATCTCACGATTTTTTTAACCTTTATAAGTTTTGTAATATTCCACCGATCATAACAAATCTTGATGCGCTTGGAGCAGAGGAGAACGGTGAGTAAGGTGGTGAAAAAATCCTAGCGATAGAGGATACCGTTTTTGTGCAAATTTAAAAAAAACGCAGACCGGAAGTGGTCAAGATGAGAGTTTTAGTAATAGTATAGATATAGTCTTCAATGTTTGTAAAGGCCGATGAATAGAATTGGATGTAGTATTCCAGTTGTGCTCCAGCTAATATTTTATAAAGGTTTAATACAAACGTCTCACTTTTGTATTCTACAAAGCCGAGGATTCCAAATAGTTTACTGAATGTTCCTTCATTAGATTCTGCCAATATGAAAGATCTGTGTACATCCATTTTTTCTTGCACAATTAAAATCTATGCCATTTAGTCAACATTCTTTCTCATTGCACTTTCTGCCAAAATATATTAGTCCACACTTCTGCATATTAAACTCCATCTGCCATTTGACTGCCCAGTCTGTCAGTCTACTTTCTCTTGCCATCCATTGCAAGTTCTTCACTGTGTTTACTGCACTCTGACGTGCAGAGAGAAGTGGCAGAAGCAAGCTGGGAGAAAGCATCAAGATTCTGAGTCTAAAACCTTCAGTTCATGGTGAACCAATGTGACTTCAAAGTGACCTACATGTCTTTTCCAGCATGGTGTGAGAAACCAAATTTCGACAGGAAACTTTGCAAACAGGCTGTGAGCTGAAATGAAATGCTGAAGGAAATATTTGTCCAAACAAATATCTGTGCAAATATGGGGTGGCACGGGAGGTTCAGCAGTAGAGTTGCTGCAATACAGCGCCAGAGATCTGGGTTCGATCCTGACTACAGGTGCTGGCTGTACGGAATTTTATACATTCTCCCCATGACCTGCTGGGTTTTCTCCTGGTGCTTCAGTATCCTCCCACACTCCAAAGACGTGCAGGTTTGTAGGCTAATTGGTTTTGATAAAAGTTGTAAATTGTCCCTAGTGCGTGTAGGATAGTGTTAGTATGCGGGGATCGCTGGAGGAGTGGTCTCGGTGGGCCGCTGGCTCTGTTTCCATGCTGCATCTCTAAACTAAATGAAACAAAACTAAACTAGAAGGATCTGGTTGGAATGTATGTTCTTCTCTGAACCCCCGTGGTGTGACTGTCAACAAAGATTTACAGAGTCAATGCATGTAATGATAGTGGTTCTGTCGAGACACGAGGAACTGCAGATCCTGCAATCTTGTGCAAAACGGTGCTGGAGTATTTCTGTGGATATGGATAGGCAATGTTTTAGGTTGGGACAGTACTGTTCTGTCATCTGGTTACCTTCAGAAGTAGTAAATATCAAAATCATCGTAAGAATAAAATCATTCATCATTCTATGTATCTGATGCTTGATAACCTCACGTTCAGACCATTTGTGTTGTGTTATCATTTCTTCATGGAGCAGTCCATGGACTCCCATCAGATAGAGGGACTGGAGATAGTAAAATAAAAGGAGAGGGGAAGGGGGAAAGTGTGGAGAATGCATCAGCTAAATTGTTATGGATACAACTTCTGTATTAAATAGTATTTTACAGATGGCTGAGTAAAGCTTTTCACTGTATCTCCGTACACGTGACAATAAACTAAACTAACCTAAACTAACCTAAACTAACTAACTAACTAAAAGACTGATCTCTGTACACATGGGAAAACATTCCTCCAAGTTTTTGAAAAGTGAGTTCTGTTCAAAGTCATTTCTAGTTAAAGACTAGTAACATTTAAAGTTACAGCACAGTTTGCAAGGGAACTACTGACTTGGGTTTAGAGATATAGTGCGGAAACATGCCCTTCGGCCCACCGAGTCCGCACTGACCAGCGATCCCCGCACATTAACACTAATACTAGGGACAATTTACACATACGCCAAGCCAAATAACATACAAACCTGTACGTCTTCGGAGTGTGGTAGGAAACCGACGATCTCGGAGAAAACCCACGCGATCACGGGGAGAACGTACCAATTCCATACAAACAGCACCCATAGTCGGGACCGAACCCGGGTCTCCGGCGCTGCAACCACTGTAAAGGGCCTGTCCCACTGTACGAGGTAATTCAAAAGCTCTCCCGAGTTTAAAAAAAATCAAACTCGTGGTAAGTACGTAGAATGTACGTAGCGGGTACGTCGGAGCTCGGGACGTCTCTTAGCGGCTCATAACGCTAGCGGCAGGTACTCGGGAAATGCGGTAAGCTCGTGAAGACTCGTGAAGATTTTTCAACATGTTGAAAAATGTCCACGAGAGCCCCGAGTACCTACGAGTGGCTATTACCGTAATTCTCTGAGTTCGAATCAGGGGAAACTCAGGAGAACTCTTGAATTAGCTCGTACAGTGGGACAGGCCCTTAAGGCAGTAACTCTACCACTGCGCCATCGTGACCATCTCCTTCCAGCGAATATCGAGTGAGTTTTATTCAGAGTTTGAGTCAGAGTTCATGTGAGTGATAGTCATTGTTACAGTTAACAATGAAAGTGATGTCAGGTGCAGTGTACAGATTATAGTACAATAGTTTTTGGTATTTTACATCATATATTCTATGTGTAGGAAGGAACTGCAGATGCTGGTTTAAATCGAAGGTAGACACAAAATGCTGGAGTAACTCAGCAGGACAGGCAGCATCTCTGGAGAGAAGGAATGGGTGACTGTTTATGATTGATCCACACTAACACAATGGTAAAAGATCAGTCTTTATTCCATAAGCAAACAGGAACATTTAAACTGCCAGCCATTCTCATTCAGCTCAGCGTGGCTTGTGAGAGAGAGCGCGAGAACAAGCTGACCTTGCTAGTGTAAAGCTGTGTAGTACCGTAATACCATGTAAAGGGTGGCATGCACAAAAGTGCAGTGGAGATTATAAATGGCATGGATTAATAAATGTTAATCTACATCCTTCCTCTTAAAGAAGCAAAGCATATACAGAGTGGTTAGTGGAGTATATTGTAAAACACCAGTATAAGGTGTGAGCATTTATTATTTTACGTGTACATACTTGTGCATACGTGAGCTCATAAAATGAGATGGGTCATGCACAGTTCAAGTATAGCCGGTGAACTTTCCAATCAGCGGGCTCGGCTTGCAGACACGACCTGCATGTGTACGGTAGTACCCCTCGTGCACCTCATCCTTCTCTGAGGGAGCAAGTCCCTTATCGGGTGAATGCGGAAGAGAAGACACCGGTGGAGATGGGGGCACCGGGGAAGGCAGGGATGGTGCTGGCACCGGTAGAGGAATCGCTGGAGTGGCGTTCACGGAGCGTGAGGGAAGACCGGCAGGCTGGTCCGGGTAAGGACGTCGGCGTGCCGGTTCATTAACCAGAAGGAGGTGTTGGCGTGTTCGTCGGTAGATGCCGTTGTCAATACTGACCAGGTACGAGCGTGGCTCTGCGGTTGACCCCAGAATGACTCCAAGGCGGTCATAACCTTGGAGTGACTGTAAGTGGACAACCTGTCCCTTGTTGAGCGGTTGAAGCGGAGAATTGGTTTTATAGTAGAATTGACTTTGTATGTCACGGTGGCGTTGGAGCTGGGATTGGATCACTGACGGTGCACGAACTTGTGGTTCTAGCAGTTGCTTTTCCTCAAACTTTGAGTCAGAGGAACCATTCCCTCCACATTAGACTGTCTTGTTATGCTGACGGCTTATACTTAAATACACTTTTACAAGGGTTTGGGATTGTGCTGCTCTTTGTACATGCAGAGAGTTTCATATTGACACTGGAGGATAAGTGAGGTGTCTGGGGATAACTACATATTGCTCTAAGAAGCTGGACCCGGCCTGAAAGGTCGCCTGTCCATTCTCTCCAAGATGCTGCCTGACCCACTGAATTTCTCCAACACTTTGTGTTGTTCTTGGATGTTGGTTTCAGCAGTAGACACTATCCACTGGTTCAATGGAAACAACTGCAGAACATGTGAATATCAGGAGCATTGCACTAAGGAAAAGGGCTGCATAATGGCACTGCTGGTAGAGTGCCAGAGACCCGGGTTCGACACTGACCTTGGGTGCTGTCTGTGTTGAGTTTGCATGTTCTCCTTGTGACCACTTGGGTTTCCACTGGACGCTGCAGTTTCTTCCCTCATCCCCAAAACAAGATGTACGGATTTGCAGGTTAATCGACCTCAGTAAATTTCCCCTTGTGTGTGGGAGTAGATGAGAACGTGAGATAACATAGAACTGGTGTGAATGGGTAATTGATGGTCGGCATGGACATGGTGGGCTGAAGGGGCTGTTTCTGTTCTGTACATGTGGGCGGCGCGACTCTCGTCAGCAGCGGCCTCTGCAGTCCGTCTGTCTTTTTATTATTTTTATCTCGTTTCTATGTAGTTTTTTTTTTTTTTTTTTTGTCGGGGTATGTGAGTGGGGATGGGAGGGGGGGGACTTTAAAATCTTTCCCCTGCACGGGTGACCCGACCTTTTCTTTGTCGGGTCTCCGTTGTCGTTGGGGCTGGGCAACGTGAAGCGGCCTCCAGCAGGAACGACCTGGGGCTCCAGTTGTGGAGCTGCGGACTACTCACCGTCACGGGGCTGGCCGAGTCCGGAGCGGGTGGAGCTGTGGTGGAGCGCTGCTGCGACCTGACCCCCGGAGATTCGGAGGCTACAACCGCGGGTCTGGCGGACGGCAACACCGGAAGCCCGCGGGTCCCTGGTGGGAGACCGCTTTTTGGGGCTTCCGCAGCGCCGACTTCTCCCGCCCGAGTTGCGGAGTTGTAGAGCACCTGGAGCGGGGCTTTACATCACCGCCCCGCGCGGCTTGGAATGGCCGCAGGACTTTGCGAGCGCACGCCGGGGCTCTAACACCAAGACCCGGTGCGCGACCTTGCATCACCCGGCGTGGCTTTAATGGCCGCGTGACAATCACCATCGCCCGCCGGAGGCTTTGACTTTGACTGACATCGGGGGGGGGGGAGTGCAGTGGAGAGATATGGTTTTTTTGCCTTCCATCACAGCGCTGTGATGGATGTATGTGTAAATTGTGTTGTGTCTCGGGTCTTCTTCGTTTTGTAATGTATGGCTGCAGAAACGACATTTCGTTTGGACCTCAACGGGGTCCAAATGACAAATAAATTGTATTGTATTGTATCTCTAAATCAAATTTAGCTAAACTGAATAGGCCAAATCTGAGCCTTGCTCACCATTCACTGGTCACAGATGTAGTTTCCTGTTCAACCACAATAATCATTGAATCCCACGCAGTCCAAAGATCTATCCCAGCCTTGTGCATGTTCAAGCCTCGACAGCACTCCCAGTCGGGAGATTCGCGGCTTGAGTGAAAATATTCAACACATCGTGTTCTTGATTGGAAAATCCCTTATCCTAACATTATGCCCTTCAGTTCTCCAAATTCTATCATGGGAAGTATCCTAACAAGAAGATAGACACAAAAAGTGGAGTAGCTCAGCGGGTCAGGCAGCATCTCTGGAGAAAAGGAATTGGTGACGTTTCAGGTCAAGACCTTTCTTCAGGGGAAAGGAAAACAAAAGAGATAGACAGTAATATAGAGAAATATGGAGCAAATGAATGAAAGATATGCAAAAAACTAACAATGATAAAGGAAATATGCCATTGTTAGCTGTGGGGTAGATGAAAATGATTTCTACTCTGACAAGCTCTCAGAATGTAAACACATTTCAAGATCTGCTCAAGATGTGTCCCTAACTTTTAATTGCTGCCTCACAGCGTCAGAGGCCCAGGTTCAATCCTGACCTCGGGTGCTGTCTGCGCGGAGTTTGCATGTTCTCCCTGTGACTCCAGGGTTTCCTCCGGATGCTCTGGTTTCCTCCACACATCCCAAAGACGTGCGGTTTGGTTGGCCAAGTGGCCTCTGGATATTGCCCCCAGTGTGTAGGGAGTGGATGTGAAAGTGGGATAACATGATGGTCGGCATGGGCTCAGTAGGCCGAAGGGCACGTTTCCATGCTGTATCACTAAACTAAACTAAGCATTCACCCATCTCACAAAAACAAGCCTTGCAGAACTCAACACCGGCAATCCCTTAAAACAAAAGTAGTTTATATTTTCCCATAATCAGGCCCTGAGGAAATAAACCTCATACAGCACGAGGTGAAGTTTCAAGATGAGCTTTCGGTAAGTGAAATGTGGGTGCACTTTCTAGATCGTCCATCGATGCCAAAGCTGAAGAGAGCTGCTGACATTATGGAAATGTTGCATAGAAAGAATGGTTATTGGTATTAGTCTGGAAATAATTGATTCCATCTGATCTCTGACACTAAGGTGACTCCGTCCAAAGGGTTAGCTCAGGGTTAGTACTTGGATGGGAAACAGCCGATACTACCAAGTGTAGACTTCCCTGGAGAGGGAATGGATGGCATCAAGTCACTGTACCCGAGGGTCTCTTGTTGCATTAGGTGAGTCGAGGATCAGAGGACATAGATTTCAGGTGAAGGGAAAGAGATTTAATAGGAATCTGAGGGGTAACTTTATCTCACAAAGGGTGATGGGTGTATGGATCAAGCTGCCAGAGGAGGTAGTTGAGGCTGGGACTATACCAATGTTTAAGAAACAGTTAGACATGTACATGGAAAGGATGGGTTTGTATGGATATGGACCAAACACAGGCAGATGGAACTAGAGTAGCTGGGACATGTTGGCCAGTGTGGGCAAGTTTCCATGCTGTATCACTCTACTAGACTAAGTGGGACCCGTGAGGTCCCATGTTCACACGGGAGGGCTGGTCCCCCAATGCAATATTCCACCTCTCCACCAATTCCAATTTATTGCTGGCAAGTGGGGGGGGGGGGGGGAGAGCTTTCTGTAGCGCAAGTATGGGTATTGTGGGCTGAAGGGACTGGTTTCCAGAGGGCTAGTATGGACATTGTGGGCCAAATGGATTCTTGGGGAGACAGCTCAGTCACTCAAGCCTGATGTGCTGGCAGCTCACTCATGGCTGGCAGTTGACTCGCGGCTATTCCTTTAAATTCCATTTCAAGCAGGGTGCAAGGCCACCAAATTCAGATGCAGTTTCCTACGATTTCAAGTAGGGTGCAAGGCCACCGAATTCAAGTGCAGTTTCCTACCACTTCAAGCAGAGGCAGGGCCACCAAACTCAAGTGCAGTTTCCTACCACTTCAAGCAGGTTGCAGGGCCACCAAACTCGTGCCACCACAAGCAGGGTGTAAGGCCACCAAATGCTAGTGCTTTTTAATGCCATTTCAAGCAGGGTGCAAGGCCACCAAATTCAAGTGCAGTTTCATACCACTTCAAGCAGGATGCAAGGCCACCACATTCAAATGCAGTTTCATACCATTTCAAGCAGGGTGAAATCACCATAAAACCACCATAAAGCCACATAAAACATCACACTCACAGTTCAGTAGACATTCAGTGTGTTCAGTTGATTCACAGCTCAGACAGTCGTGACCTCTCCCTCCCCCATTTTGCAGATACTTAGCCACACCCACACTTCCGGGTTTTATAATCCCTTCCCCCTCCCACCAGAAGGGGCGTGGCCTTTTAGCCATTTAGAACGGAGACGAGGAAACACTTTTTCTCACAGAGAGTGGTGAGTGTGGAATTCTCTGCCTCAGAGGGCGGTGGAGGAAGGTTCTCTGGATGCTTTCGAGAGAGAGCTAGATAGGGCTCTTAAAAAATAGCAGAGTCAGGGGATATGGGGAGAAGGCAGGAACGGGGTACTGATTGGGGATGATCAGCCATCATCACATTGAATGGTGGTGTGGCTCGAAGGGCCGAATGGCCTACTCCTGCACCTAGTGTCTATTGTCTATTGCCTTCATGGCGTGATTGACAGTAGAGATATTCTCAACATTTTTTAAAACACTAATAACACTTTTATTTTTCATTGATGGGAAGAATCCTCTGCACCTGATGAGCAGAGGGGGACTGAGTAAGATGGCCAAAAATCACAGCCGTAAGTGGTAGCGTTTTATCTAAAATCAATATACAGTGCAAAAAGGCATTTGTCAAGTTACCACCAAGAACCATTTGCAGTGCAGCATTTCAAAGCAACCACCACCAACGACCATTTGCAGTGCAGCATTTCAAAGCAACCACCACCAAGGACCATTTGCAGTGCAGCATTTCAAAGCAACCATCACCAACAACCATTTGCAGTGCAGCATTTCAAAGTAACCACATTTTCAAACCACATTAAGGGCTCTCACAGTTGAGTAGACATGTGTTCAGTGTTATTCACAGCTCAGAGAGACGTGACCCTCTCGCTTCCTCCATCTTGCAGAGACTGAGTGAGGCACAACACTTCCGGGTTCTATAGTCCCTCCCCCTCCCACCAGCAGGGGCAGCAGAGAGAATGTCAACATTTTTTAGACATTAATAAATCTTTTATTTTTCATCGATGGGAAAAATCCTCTTGTCCTGCGCAGCAGAGGGGGACTCTGAGTAAGATGGCCGAAAATCACAGCCATAAGTGGTAGCGTTTTTTCTAAAATCATGAAACAGAAAAACATGAAGTGGTCAAGATTTGACTTTTAGTAATATGGATGACTATGAGTAACCTATGAACCAAAGTTTGTTGCAGCTTGCAACGTGCCTCAGTGCTTACTCTGACTGACTTTCTACACGCTGCCTCGGCAAGGCCACATGCATGATCAAGGACGAGTCGGACCCTTGTCACTCCCTCTTCTCCCCTCTCCCATCAGGCAAGAGGTACAGAGCTGTGAAAATGCACACCTCCAGATTCAGGGACAATTTCTTCCCAGATGTTATCAAGCCACTGAACCAAATATCATCAACTAGAGGACAGTCCTGAGCTACCACCTACTTCATTGGAGACCCTTGGACTATTTTTAATTTGACTTTCCTGGACTTTATCCTGCTCTGCACCACCACGCACAAGAAGCACAAGAAGCGTAAGACGCAACTGTACGCAGATGCCGAGAAGTGTGTTCAGCTCTGGCTGAACAATTTCTAATCTTGTGGATGTGGACTCGATAAGATCTTGCACTAAACGTTATTACCTATATCATGTACAGTATGTACACTGTCAGGGGCGGAAATCCCGTGGGGGGGGGACAGGTGGGTCACTTCCCCCCTGATTTTTGTAATCCGGATTTTAAAACCCGGTGAAATCTCCGCTTTCCGCCAGACAGTGGGGGTGGGACTGATGATCGAGGGCGCCAATTGGCCAAGAGGGACGTCGGTCAGCAGGCAATGGGGGCGGCACTGACCTGCGTCTCATCCGCAGCCAGGATCGATTCCGGCTCTCCGGCGCTGTCCCGTCCCCACCCGAGTGCCCCCCCCCCCACCCGGGGTTGGCCAGAGAGGTCAAGAGTCAGATGGGCGCGGTGCCCCCAGGCCCACAGCCAGCGCAGAGAATCAGCGCTAAACCCAGCTCAACTCTGCCTGTCCCGCCAGGTTAACCTACAGCCCTGCCTGGGCTTGCGGGAAATATGGCCCAGGCTTAGTCAGCGTGGAGAAGCAGCGCTGGTGTCCTGTCAGTCCAGGCAGCACTGTAGGTTAACCCGGCGAGACAGGCAGAGTTGAGCTGCATTTAGCGCTGGATTGAGCCTCCGAAGCCTCGCGTGTGTGTGTGAGTGTGCGCATGCGCGCGCGGCCTCCCATAAATTGTGTCCCCCCCTGTCCCCCGGTCCCCCCCATATTTTGATAGTGATTTCCATGCCTGTGCTGTGAATGGCTCGACTGTAATCATGTATAGTCTTTCCACTGACTGGTTAGCACGCAACAAAAAAGCTTTCACTGTACTTCGGTACAGGTGATAATAAGCTTAATTACACTAAACTAAACTGCAGACTTGAATCAAAAGGTGTGACTCAAGTGCCTGTCCAGTTTAAATCCATGGAGGCACAGAACCCACAGTGTGTGACAACTGGTGTTGGAAGAAAAATAGAAAGTCTCCAAACGTCAAAACACAACAGTTTTGCTCGAACATGAAGAAGTGATTCAGTATTGTAACAATAACAGAAAGCCTGCAGCAGTTGTTGAAAGTAATAACCTATACAATAACATTAGAGTATAGTTTTGATAAGAACATTGGAGAAGGTAACCATTAAAACACAATTTATTCTGTGTAGCTGCAGGACATGCTGGTATCTAAATGAACCATGTCTTTTATTAGAACCCTCCAGAAATAAACTAATAGTCTGCAAAGAAAACCATTTGTAACATTGCTGAAATTTCACATGATTCATTACCCCGACATTTTAAATGATAGTACACTCATTCCGCAAAGTCCCTGATAGATTTACATACTGTGCGTGCTTATTTGAATTAACAACATGCCTTGATTTTTATTTCTGCTGACGGAGCAAATAAGATTAGCTCGGTGCAACTCTGCCGTTACCGCTGCTGTTACCTCATAGTGCAGGTTTTATACATCAAGAGCGCGTATTCTCTCTCCACACTGGGTGCCAATAAGAATCCCACACACGGCATGGTGGCGCAGTGATAGAATTGCTGCCTTACAGTGCCAGAGACCCAGGTTCGATCCCGACTGCGGGTGCTGTCTGGAAAAGGGTCTCGACCCAAAACGTCACCCATTCCTTCTCTCCAGAGATGCTGCTTGTCCAGCTGAGTTACTCCAGCTTTTTATGTCTATCTTCGGAATTTCTACGTTCTCCCCATGATCTGCGTGGGTTTTCTCCGGGTGCTCCAGTTTCCTCCCAAGAACCAAAGATTTTCAGGTTTGTAGGTTAATTGGCTTCGATAAAAATGTAAACTGTCTCTAGTGTGTGTAGGATAAGTGTTAGTGTGCGGGGATCACTGGTCGACATGGACTCGATGGGCCGACGGGCCTATTTCCGCACTATATCTCCAAATGAAACTAAGCATGAATACTCATCTGAAATCCAACCCTTTATTATTTTAGAATCCTCTCCCTGCCCTGTAGAACGGAGCGGTTCAGGAGATCCTTCACCCCTGCAGCCATTAGATTTTATAATTCGGACTGCTAGGCTGTAGGGGGATGCATTTTTGCATTTTTTAATATTTAATTGTTAATTATTGGTCTTTTTAAGTATTTATTGCTCTCAGGTAGTGTCCACACTGTATTTTATGTATTTTGTCTGCGTCCGTTTTGAATGTGTGGGTTTGTTGGTTGGGGGCTTCTGGACATCTGAATTTCCCTGAGGGGATCAATAAAGTATTTATTATTATTATTATTAGTATTATTATTATTATTATTATTAGTTAGCTTTGATTGAAAGATACAGCATGGAAACATGACCTTCGGCCCAACAAGTCAACGTCGACCATCGATCACCCGTTCATAGTAGTTCTGTGTTATCCCACTTTCACATCAACTCCCTAAACACGAGGGGCAATTTATAGAGGCTAATTAGCTAACGAACCTGCACGGCTTTGGGATGTGGGAGAAAACTGGTGCACCTGGAGGGAACTTACGGAGTCACAGGGAGCACGTGCAAACTCCACACAGACACAGTAGCCAAGGTCAGGATTGAACTCTACCAGCTGTCATTGTGCTGTCCTTACTACATTGAGTAACCAGGATGCTTCATTAAAAAATATAAAGCATCTTGCTCAATGAACAAGTCAAAGATGGAAGTCAGAGAGAAGGATAAACTGTAACAACTTTCATCTCTTCTCTGTGTAGTCCCACTTAGGAAACCTGAATGGAAACCTCTGGAGACTTTGCGCCCCACCCAAGGTTTCCGTGCGGTTCCCGGATGTTTTTGTCAGTCTCCCTAATGGTCGAAAGTGATTTCCGCTTCTTCTATGTTCCGGCGATTATTTAAAAAAATTCAAAACCGGCCGCGACTAAAAATAGGTTGCCTTTCTAAAAATCGGTAATATTTTAGTCATTGCCAGTTGCGATGCTAGTTGAAGGTGGTTGCTGGAAGTTACAGGTAGTGGAAGGTTACCGATTTTTTAAACTACCGATTATTAAAACGGCAACCTATTTTTAGTCGCGGCCGGTTTTGAATTTTTTGAAATAATCGCCGGAACATACAAGAAGCGGAAACCATTTTCGACCATTAGGGAGACTGACAAAAACCTCCCGGAACCGCACGGAAACCTTGGGTGGGGCGCAAAGTCTCCAGAGGTTTCTGTTCAGGTTTCCTAAGTGGGACAGGGGCATTAAGTATTCATTCATCTTACGTTCTTGATTCTTCAGGCTGTACATGTGCCAGGACATATTACAGCAATTTCTACACTTTGGGCTGCCACGGTGGCGCAGCGGTAGGTTTGCTGCCTTATGCCCCTGTCCCACTTAGGAAACCTGAACGGAAACTTCTGGAGACCTTGCGCCCCACCCAAGGTTTCCGTGAGGTTCCCGCAGGTTTTAGTCACTCTCCCTAATGGTGGAAAGTGGTTTCCGCGTAGTCGAGGCTTCTTCTATGTTCCTGTGATTCTTTTTTTTTAAACGGCCTCGACTAAAAATAGGTTGCCGTTTGGTCGAAGCCAGTGGAGTGGGGTTGCTATTTACTTACAGGCTGTCGAAGGCAATCTCCTTCGCTAACCGGCCATTTTGATTGGCTCATTGGAGTTTTCAGCAAAGATCCTGTAGGATCTTTAGTTTTCAGGACCTAGAAGATCCGCCAGAAGGTAAAATGCCCGCTAACTTTATTAAACTTCTTAAAACTGTCTCCACTCCTTCTCCCCCTCTTCTCTCCCCTTCTCCCCCCTTCTCTCCCCTTCTCTCCCCTTCTCCCCCCCTTCTCTCCCCTTCTCTCCCCCCTTCTCTCTCCTTCACCCCCCTTCTCTCTCCCCTTCTCTTCCCCTTCTCTGTCCTTCTCTCCCTCCCACGCTCTCTAAAGGACTTACCGTGCTCTATGGCAGCCGTTTACCTTCCTCTTCATCGCGTAGACAGCACTCCTCCGCTGTCCCTGGCCTCCACCTTCGCGATGTGTGTGTGTGTGTGTGTGTGTGTGTGTGTGTGTGTGTGTGTGTGTGTGTGTGTGTGTGTGTGTGTGTGTGTGTGTGTGTGTGTGTGTGTGTGTGTGTGTGTGTGTGTGTGTGCGTGCGTGCGTGCGTATGTATATATATATATATCTTTGGTCATTAGATGCAGCTCAGTCGAGGCTTTCCAGGCGAGTGACCAAAACCTCTGGCGACTCATGGAAACCTTGGGTGAGGCGCAAGGTCTCCAGAGGTTTCCGTTCAGGTTTCCTAAGTGGGGCAGGGGCATTACAGCGCTTACAGCACTGGAGACCCGTGTTCAATCCCGACTACGGGTGCCATCTGTACAGAGTTTGTACGTTCTCCCCTTGACTGCGTGGTTTTCTCCGGGATCTTCGGTTTCCTCCAACACTCCAAAGACGTATTGGATTGTAGGTTAATTGGCTTGGTATAAGTGTAAATTGTTCTTAGTGTGCATAGGATGGTGTTGATGTGCGGGGATCGCTGGTCGGTGTGGACTTGGTGGGCTGACGGGCCTGTTTCTCTAGAACTAAAAAAAGCAGTAGCTGTAATTTATGTTATGTCTGAAATTCAACTGCCTAACCAGAAGCCTTGAATGAACCAGGAAGACCTCAATCTTCCGAGGACCACATCTCATGTATTCAAGCCCAACGATACAGGCGTACAGGCACCAGACAATATATGAAGCCCAGGTACATAGAAACTCCATACAGACAGCACCCGTAGTCAATATCGAACCCAGGTCTCTGGTGCTGTCAGCCAACAACTCTACTGCTGTGCCCCTGTGCCGTCCCTCGGCTTGTTAAAGGAAAACAATTGCTGGACACTGATTTCTACTCTGTTGTCTTTCAAATCGAAGTGGATTTAAATCCAAAGCATGCGGATAGGATGAAATACTGTGCTTTTCCTTTGCCACCATCAGCTCCCTAACTAGCGTGAAGCTGGATGCAAAACTCTTCATTATATATAACATGCTGCTCACAGTCGCCTTTCAAAGAACATTAACTCAACAGACAAAATAATCGAATGGAAAAGGAGGGCAAGTATAATCAGGTCAAGATAAGAAAGGAGAGACAAGGTTAAGACCAAAATTTGCTCATGCCTTTAGTTTAGTTTAGTTTAGTTTAGTTTAGTTTAGTTTAGTTTAGTTTAGAGATACAGTGCGGAAACAGGAGCTTTGGCCCACCGAGTCCGCACCGACCAGTGATCCCCACACATTGACACTACCGTACACACACTGGGGACAATTTTACATTTTACATTTATACCAAGCCAATTAACCTGCAAAAAGGTACTTCCTTGGAGTGTGGGAGGAAACCGAAGATCTCGGAGAAAACGGGGAGGGGGGGGGGGGGTGGGGGGGGGGGGGTGGAGGGGTACAGATCGAAGGAAGACCTGCGTGAGATACTTTTTGACTTTGTCGGTGCCAGCTATGTGGCAACTCTTTACATACCTTGGGTATGCAAAACAAAGGTCATCACGTGACAATAAAGTATTCATAAAGCACTCATTCAGGTCACGGAGAGAACGTACAAACTCCGTACAGACAAGCAGCCTTAGTCAGGATCGAATTCGGGTCTCTGGACCTATAAAGGGCCTGTCCCACTTGCCGATTTTTTCAGCGACTGTCGGCGTCGCCAAAAGATTTTGAACATTTCAAAATCCAGCGGCGACAATAAAAATGTTGTGACACTTGAAAAAACACCGAGCGTCAATACGTCATCACGCTGCGTCATGGCGCATCACGCCACATCACGCCGCATCACGCTGCAAATTTTTCGGTGACCTGATACGTCAGTCAATGATGCCGAAAAAATCGCCAAGTGGGACAGGCCCTTAAGGCAGTAGCTCCACCATACCACTACGCCACCATGCCACCCTAATCTTCACGCCCTAAATTCTTCATGCCTAGTGTGTCATAGTGCTGTCACTTGGTGCATTGTGCAGTACACTTGCTAATGCAGATGCTTGAATGCTTTCAATGGCAGAAGGACAAGATCAGCATACAGATGTGAACATCATCAGCTGCTGGACACTTTCATTCTCCTTCCCATTCCCACACAGACCCAGTGGGGGACTGGCCAGGGTGTCAGCTTGCCCAATGGCAAGTGGGCTCCTGATGAAGTGGGCCCCCTATATCAAGTGGGCCCCTGATGAAGTGGGCCCCCTATATCAAGTGGGCCCCTGATGAAGTGGGCCCCCTATATCAAGTGGGCCCCTGATGAAGTGGGCCCCCTTTGTCTCCTGGCAACCAATATTTTTAGACCCAGTCTGCCACTGCACAGACCTTTCTGTCCTCGGTCTCTTCCATTGTCAGAGTGAGGCTAAACGCAAATTGGAGGAACAGCATCTCATATTTTGTTTGGACAGCTTACAGCCCAGTGGTATGAATATTGATTTCTCTCACTTCAGGCATTCCCGGCTCTCACTATCCATCACCATTCCCTCTCTCACTATCCCTCCCCCACCCAAGTAGCACTAGCTTCTCATTTTCACCCTACAAAAAGCCTGTTTCCTTTATCATCGTTACATTTTTGCATATATTTCATTCATTGTTCTATATCTTTCCACATCACCATCTATATCTATCATTTCCCTTATCCCTAACCAGTCTGACGAGGGTCTCAACCCAAAACGTCACCCATTCCTACTCTCCAGAGATGCTGCCTGTCTATCCAGGTTGCTCCAGCTTTTGTGGCTATCTTCGGTTTAAACCAGCATCTGCAGTTCTTTCTTACACACACGTTTTGTCTATCTAATCCCGCACACTAACACCATTCTACACACACTAGGGACAATTTACAATGTTACTGAAGCCAATTAACCTACAAACCTGTATATCTTTGGAGTTTGGGAGGGACCGGAGCACGCGGAGAAAGCCCACGCGGTCACGGGGAGAATGTACAAACTCCGTACAGACAGCATCCGTAGTCAGGATCGAACTCGGGTCTCTGGCGCTGTAAGGCAGCAACTCTACCACTGCGCCACCGTGCCACCCCTATGGTCAGAAGTGTCTTAAGGCCTGAGGCCATTTGACTTTTACCAAACCTTGAAAACAGATTTCATTTTCCTAAGCCCGATACGATAAAATTACCACAGAATTAACCGCTGTGCGTCACGGATGGAAGGGACTAGCATTGTTTATTGAATAGATTCCACAGACCAACACAATAGTTGTTCACAGGGCAGCTCAATTTCTAACAAAAGAAAAAGCGCTGAGAAGGATTTGCCAAAACTCTTGAGTGCGATAATGAAATGGTTCTGTTTCAAAGGAAAAAAAAACTATAAAACCTGCCGCCTTTTGAATGGTTCAATAGCATAAAATCTTATATTTATGGGGTATCATTCAGACATGAAGAAAAAAAAGACAAAGGGCTCTTCACAAATAGGAGCAAGGATTATTGTAATTTAACCTGAGGGAATGAAACTGAAAGCCAGGAATATCTCGACTTATTTAAACAGCTTGCATTTCCCAAGGCAGTTTAACTTTGAACTACTTCTGAAGTTATGTAAATGGAGGACGATTGTCATTTAGGGAATGCAGGATAATGTTCAGGGTTTGTGCACCGCTGGTGAGTGAGGTAAGTATTTATTGCCCATCCCCCGTGGCCCGTGAGTGGTTGGTGATCTGCCTTCTTGAACCACTGAGGTCGTTCTGGCGAAGGTTGTCCCTCTGTGCTCTAAGGAAGAGATTTTCCAGCATTTTCGACTCAGCATGAGTTTTTATATATTTCATCAAGGTGAACGACTTGCAGGGGAACCTTCAGGAGATGGTGTTGCCATGCTGCCTGCTGTCCCTGTCATAGTCATAGAGTCATTCAGCACAGAAACAGGCCCTTCGGCCCAACTTCTCCAATGCTGAAAGTTCCATCAAAACTAGTTGCACTTTCCGTGTTTAGCCCATATCCTTCTAAACCTTTCATATTCATGCACCTGTCAAATAATGTTTATAGAACTGCCTCAACTATTGCCTCTTCAGCTCGATCCATATTATACCCACCACCCTCTGAGTGAAAAGGTTGGTCCTCAGGTTCCCATTAAACCGTGCCGCTCTCACCTTAAACCTATGTCTATGATTCTTGATACCCTACCCTGGGTAAAGGACTTGGTGCCTTCACTCTAACTTTTCCACCCATGATTTTTTGCACCTCAATAAGATCACATCTCAGCCTCCTGCACTTAAACGAATAGTGTCCGAGCCTGCCCAACCTTTTCTTGTACCTCAGGCCAGCGAGTCCTGGGAACATCCTCGTAAATCTTTTCTAGCTAAATGAAATCGTTCTTATAACAGGGTGACCAAACTGAACACAACACTCCAAATGCAGCCTCAAAGAACATAAAACACACAACAGTATAACACAGGAACAGGCCCTTTAAACCACAATGTTTGCGCTGAACATGATGCCAAAATGAACTCTTATGTCTCCGCACATCATCCACATCCTTCCATGTGCCTATCTAAAAGCTTCTTAAATGCCACTTTCGTATCTGCCTCCTTCACTATCGTAGCAGCTTGTTCCAGGCACGCACCACCCTCTGCATAAAAAAAGTTGCCCTGCACATCTCCTTTAATCTTTACACCTCTCAACTTAAGATTTACCCTGCAGTGTCCGATATTTCCACCGTGGGGAAAAAGCATCTGACTGTCTACACCATCCTTGCCTTTTATAATTTTGTATACTTCTATTAAGTTTCTCCACAACGTCCACCTTTCCAGAGAACGCAAGCTAGATTTGTCCAACCTCTCCCTGTAGCTAATATTCTCTAATCCAGATATCATTTTGGTAATCCTCTCTGTACCCTTTCCAAAGCATCCACATCCTTCCTGTAATAGAGCGCACAGAATTGCCTTCCTCACAGCCAGTGACCCCAGCAATCTTGGTGTCATCTGCAAATTACTAACCAACCTGTCTACATCAATGCCCCAGTCATTTATATATATCACAAATAATAGAGTTCCCAGCACAGATCCTTGCGGAAATTCACTGGTCACAGACCTCCATCCTGAAAGTTATCATATGTTTATGTTCATAAGTTTTAGGTGCATATTTAGGCCATTCGGACCATCAAGTCTACTCTGCAATTCAATCATGACTGATCCATCTTTCCCTCTCAACCCCATTCTCCTGCCTTCTCCCCATAACCCTTGACACCCTTAAGGGCCTGCCACACTTAGGCGATTTTTAGGAAACTGCCGGCGACAGTCACAGTCGTAGCGGGATGCTGAAACACCGGCTTCTCTGGACCCACCCTACGACAATGTCTACGACAAGCTACCACTTAGTCGACGTCAAGCTACGTCAACCGTCGGCACAATTCCTCGCGACTTGAAACGTCCGCCTACGCCCACACCTACGACAATCTTCGACCACACAGGCGACAACCTACGACAACCAAAGTCAACTTACGTCCACCCGCGACAAGATACGACAAGCAACGATCCTCTCGGTGACAACTGAAGACAACTGACCATCTGTCGCTGGTTGACATAGGTAGTCGCCAATGGAATTCACCGAAGTCAGCACCCGGCGACAACCAAAATCACCTGGCGTCATCCTGGCGACAACCTACGACAACCTACGCAGCATCTACGACAGGAGAAGACAGGAAACGTCAAGCCCACTGTCGCCGAAAGGTTTTGAACTTTTCAAAATCCAGCGGCGACAAGAAAAAAGTCACGACACTTGAGGAGACAACTCACGACAATACAGGCATCACCCCGCATCACCCCGCGACCATGTGGTGACAGCTTATTTTCCGGCTGTCTCCAAAAAAATTGCCTGTGGGACAGGCCCTTTACTAATCGAGAACCTAACAATCTTCATCTTAAAAATATCCATTGGCTTGGTGTTCACAGCCTTCTGTGGCAATGAATTCCACAGATTCACCAGCCTCTGACTAAAGAAATTCCTCCTCGTCTCCTTTCTTGTTCTTTCATTATAACCCTCTGTCTTCTATCAGTAAGCTCGTACTGAATCCATATGATCAAGTCAATGTTAATCCTGTGCATCTTAATCTTGTGGATCAACCTACCATGGGGGGGCTTTATAAAATGCCCTTGCAAATTAGCATTCTCCACACTGATACCACTGTCCTCCAAGTTCTTCTCCTTTGTTTAAAACGGATGCAAAGTACTTGTTTAATATCTCGCCGACATCCCCTGACTCCAAGCACAAATTCCCTTCTTTATCTTTGAGTGGTCCTGCCTTCTCCCTGGTTATCCCTTTGTGTTTAAAGTACATGTAAAAAAACTTGGAATTATATAGCCCCTTTCAGCCCCTTCTCATAGCCCTCTTGAGCTATTTCTTCCTTTCCTTAGAACAACAACAAACAGAGACAGCAGCAACACCGCAGCTTGGTGCCCTTTTTAGGGCGGGCACCTACGGATGTCGAACCGGATGGCATGACCCTGCTGCAGACTTCTGCTGCCTCAAACACAAGAAGAAGAAGATTCCTCAAAGGCTCTGTCTGATTTCATCCTCTTCAACCTTGCATGCACTTCTATTATCTTTTTGACCAAATTTACAACCTCTTTGGTCAACCAGGGTTCCCATACTTTGCCATTCTTATCCATCTGCCTCACTGGAAGATGCCAGTCCTGAACCTTGAACAACCTGTCCTTTAAACAACTTCACGACTTCCGGTGGTGCTATGGAGTAAGAGAGACTCGCGCCGACTAGCTCCGGGAAAAACCCGCTGAAAACGGGGGAAAAAGACGGGACCTACCTGCAGTAAACGGCACTGATTGTTTGCAGTAAGTTCGTGACGTCATCAGGCGCGCGACACCGGCAGCATGTCGATTCAACATACCCCCCCCCAAGGCGAGAAAAAACGGCAAGGGAAAAGAGGTAGGCCCAACTGAAGCCTCGGCCTCAGTTTTAACAGCATCCCAAGAAGATATCTCAAAGATGAAAAAGACAGATGTGGAAGAATTAAAAATCTTCTTTACACAGGAAATCTCTAAAATAATGAAAGAAATTAAAAATCTTAAACAGGATCTGATTTAATTTAAAGAGGAAATTAAAGAACAAATTAAAGAAGAAGTTACAACTTCTATACATGAAGTTCTGGAAGATTGGAAGTTAGACATGGAAGAAAATATGAAACAAAATATTGAAGAAGTAAATGATAAACTGAATTCGATGGAATCTAAATTCGATTCTAAGTTGGAGCCTATCTTCCAGACATTAAATCAACACCGACAGGTTGTGACGGAATTAGAGGAAATTGCTGAGACGAGCACTGAAACTACAAAAAAACGTAATACCGAGAATAAACGCCTATCAAAGTTATTGCATCAAATAAACGAAAAATGTATTGACTTGGAGGGACGACAGAGACGCCAGAATTTAAGAATCGTGGGCATCCAGGAAGGCAGAGAGGGGAATCGTGACCCCCGTGAATTTGCTGCAGATCTACTGAAAAAAGTCTTGAATTTGGATCAAGCACCACTACTTGCCCGAGCTCACAGAGTATCGAGACGTCGCCCAGGGGAGGGCGCCCCCCCAAGACAACTGATAGTGAAGGTGCAATATGACCATGTTTTGGATAATATGATGAAGATAATTGTTCAAAGCAGAAACCTTTTATTTGAAAGAGACAAGATCAGCATATTTAGAGGTTATCCTGTGGAAGTCGCCAAGAAGAGAGCGCAGTTTACGGAAACAAGAAGAATACTTAAGAATATGAACAATTTGAGATATGGACTGTTATACCCCGCAACATTAAGAGTAACCTACGAGCGGAAGGAACATTTCTTCATCAAGCACACAGAAGCACTTGAATTCGCCCAGAGCATCGTGAATAAGTCCGAAGATTGAATAATACCCTTCACCCAACATTCACCTGAAGATATCGGACATTGTTACCCTGCAGAGAAGAAATGGAACTTTAATCTATTATACTTAAGAACTGTCCAAAATCTGCAATAGGAATTGGGCTATTAGATTGCTACTGATATATAATATTTACATTTTAGTACTAATTTCTAACAACTATTACTAATTATGAATACTAATCAATACTAATTATTGTTAACTGGATCAACTCTGAATTAATTAATAGTATGAAATATAAGTATAGTGTGATTCAGATAATTTATTAATAAAAATTTAAGAAGTTTTTTCTTTGATATTTTTGATTTTACTCTTTAACAATGTTTTTTTTTAATTTTTTGGCAACTAACATTTTAATTGGAGACTAATAATTATTTCAATTATGGAATATAACTATTGTTTCCCTCCCCCCCATAAATTGTTTTCATTGTAATTGAAACTTTCCTTTTAAGGAAAGTACGGAGCTAGTAATATTTTTTTTTTTTACCAAAAGCTACGGAAGTCCTTAGATGCTTAGCCACATTAGGGTGCCTATCACTAACTGCACTAACCATAGTTGTAGTTTTCTTCTTTTTCTACTCTTTACACGTTATTAATGCAACTTCTTTTTATCTTTTTTATCTTATGTTATGTTATATTTTGTATTTGGAATGGAATTATATATTTTATTTAGGGAGATATGTCCGGATGGTAAATCGACGGGACTTAAAATTCATCTACCTGATGTTTGGGTATAAGGTGGGGTTTGGTGTGCTGAGCCATCTGCTCTAACATAGAACACTTTAATCACAAGATGCAAGACGTTAATAGGAAAATTGGGGGTGAAGGAATTAAATTCTGTAGTTGGAATGTTAAGGGAATTAATGAACCAATCAAGAGAGGTAAAGTATTAGCTCATTTAAAATCACTTAAAGCAGATATAATATTTCTCCAGGAAACACATCTTAAAAAGGAAGCACAACATAGATTGAAAACAAAATGGATTGCTAAAGCGTATCACTCTTCATTCTCACACAAATCTAGAGGGGTTGCAATATTAATTCGTAAAGGTATACCCTTTAAACATATATCAACGATAGAAGATATTGAAGGCAGATATATTGTATTAGTAGGGGAATTATATTCAAAAAAAGTGACTCTCCTTAATGTGTATTGACCTAATTTTGTAGGCCCCCTGTTTTTTAAGAGAATACTTAACACTATCCCGGAATGTACACAACATAACTTAATTATCGGTGGAGACTTAAATTGTACATTGGATGCTTATTTGGATAGATCATCAACTCAAAGAAAATCAAAATCTCAATCAGTGAATTTCTAAATTCATATATTAATACTACCAACATTAAGGATGTTTGGAGAATTGAAAATCCATCTGGTCGAGAATACTCATTTTACTCACCAGTGCATAAAACTTACTCAAGGATAGACTACTTCTTAGTAGACTCTAAACTTATCCCATTTACCTATAACTCACAATATCATAATATTATAATATCAGACCATGCTCCACTAACATTTATGATTAAACTAAATGGAATGACCGAGACACAGTCACAATGGAGACTTAACCCCCAAATCTTAAAAGAAAAACTATGTAATGAATATCTCGTAAAACAGATTAATATGTTTTTTGAGGCTAATGATAGCCCTGGAATCTCTGCCTCCATTCTTTGGGAAACATTTAAAGCATTTGTGTGAGGAGCACTAATCTCTTCGCAATCATTTCTTAATACAGAGAATAGGGCCAAACAACAGACTTTGGACATGGAAATAAGACAATTAGACATAGAAAATGCAATAGCACCATCTATGGCAAAACACAAAAAAATTGCAGTACTGAAATATAAGTTAAACAAGATATACTCAGACCAAGTTATAAAACTATATCAATATACAAAACAATTAAACTTTTAATTTGGTGATAAACCACAAAAACTATTAGCGAGTCAACTTCGTAAACTGGACGGGGAAAAAACAATTTACAAAATTAGATCAGACAAGGGAGAAATATTAACACTGCCTAAAGATATTAATGATAGATTTTTACAATACTATCAAAAACTGTACTCATCTAAAACAACAGAACAATCAGCAGGAATGGAAACATTTCTACAGAAATGTAACCTTACAGGTTTAGATCAGAAAGAGAGAGAATCACTAGATGCAGAAATAACGGTAAAAGACATCGAAGAGTCAATTAGATCTTTAAAAAACGGAAAGGCCTCAGTTCCTGATGGTCTAAGCTCTGAATTTTATTAAAAAATTTACGATCTGATTTCTCCACGCCTACAGACACTATACAAATACGTTTATACTCAACAGAAACTCCCAGAAACTCAAAATGAATCTACAATCATACTTATACCAAAAACGGATAAGCATCCTGAAGACCCAGGTTCATATAGAGCAATAGCTCTCTTAAATACTGATCAAAAAATATTAACCAAAATCCTATCTCATAGATTGAGCTTAGTGATTAACAAATTAATACACCCCGACCAAACTGGTTTTATTCCAAAACGTTACTAATTTTTTAATTTGAGAAGACTATTCAATATTATATATACAAATAGAATTCCTAATGCAGATCTAGCAATTATATCGTTAGATGCTGAAAAAGCATTTGACCAGGTAGAATGGTCATATTTATTTTCGGTAATGGAAAAATTTCAACTAGGAGAGAAGTACTGTACATGGATTAAACTGTTATACTCCAATCCAAAAGCTAGAATATTAACAAACCAAATGTTATCAGCTAAATTTAATCTTTCTAGAGGTTGCAGACAAGGATGCTCACTATCCCCACTATTATTTGCTCTTGCAATTGAACCATTAGCAGAAAGCGTTAGAACCCATCCAGGAATACACGGGTACAACACTAGAGATACAAGGAATAAAATTTCCTTATATGCAGATGATGTACTAATATATATCACAAAGTTAGAAACTAGTATTCCAAATCTATTAAATCTAATAACTCAATTTGGTCAGTTCTCAGGATATAGAATTAACTGGAATAAAAGTGAAATCATGCCAATAACAAAATTCAATTCAAATACATTGCAACAATCCCCTTTTAAAATAGTTAAAGATAAACTTAAATATTTAGGAATCTATGTAACTAAGACATATACCTCTTTATTTAAACTAAATTTTCCACCCTTACTTAATAAATTACACAAGAATATTCAGTACTGGAAAACAATTCCCATTTCAATGCTTGGTAGAATTAATGCTATAAAAATGATCTTCTTACCGCAACTACTGTATCTATTTCAATTAATTCCGATATATAGTCGACTCCATTGTTACAAGCTATATTTGGGATTATAAGAATCATAGAATAAGTAAAAAACATTTATGTAAGTCAAAGAGCAATGGAGGTTTGGCTTTGCCAAATTTCTTATTTTATTTTTGGGCAGTCCATATTAAAAACATGAATTTCTGGCTGGAAGAAATGGATCAATATCCAGATTGGTTAAGGATGGAAAAGGAAGACTGTTTACCTTTTGAAATTGGTTTGATTATACTTGCTCCCACAAAATTGCATAAAAAAACCTATAAGGAAAACCCTATAATACATAGCGGAATACGAATTTGGAAACAATTAAAAAAGGTTTAAAACTGAATAATATACCACTATGTCTTCCCATTGTAAATAATCCTTTATTCAAGCCATCCATATTGGATAGAGGTTTTATACAATGGAAAAATTATGGAATTAAAAAGATTGGACATCTTTATAGGGAAGGCATCTTTCTGTCATTTCAAGAGTTACAACAGAATTACGGACTACACTCAAATAATTTTTTCAGATATCTACAAATTAGAGATTATGTTAAATCTAATACACAAGGATATAGGACTAGGGAACCAGAAATTCTTGATGAATGTTTGAATAGGCATCCTAACTGAAAAATTAATAGCTTATATCTATAACATCCTCTTAAACAATGAGGTACCACCGATGGAACTATATAGACAAACATGGGAAAATGAGTTAGGTCACTCTATAATGAAAGACATTTGGGACGAAAGTTTACAACATATACATCAATGCTCGTTAAATGCCAGACATGCTTTAATACAATTTAAAGTCTTACACAGATTACATTATTCCAAAATAAAACTAAATAGAATCTACCCACATATTTCTCCTATCTGTGATAAATGCCTACATCTGGAGGCCAATTTAACACATACTTTTGCAAATTGTATAAAAATCAAAAAATTCTGGATTGATATTTTTGAAATAATTTCTGAAGTTGTTAATACTAAATTGGATCCAGACTCAAAATTAATAATACTTGGGATATCAGAACAAAGTTTAATACTCACAACAAGCCAAAGAAACTTCCTTGACTACAGTATAATAACTGGGAAAAAATTAATATTAAAATTTTGGAAAGGTCCTATAACCCCCACAATTAAAATGTGGATTGTGGAAATGTCGGAGACCCTACATCTAGAAAGAATTAGACTTGTCTTAATGGACAAACAAGAACTTTTTGTTAAAATATGGGCTCCATTCATTAACTATTTGAAGGGATAGATGGGCCCAGCACGAAAACCCAACTGAAGCTTGAACTCAGGATTAGATGTAAAATTATCATAACCTACGAACTTATCTCCAATGACGTATTATAAATAACTCATTCCACCTCTTTTTATTTATTTTTCTCGATATTTGTAATGCTTTTTTCTTTCTACCTCTCTTTTTCTATCTATATTAAAAAAAACACTAGAAGCAGAATTAATTGACAATTGACAATTTTAATAATGTATGATTGATGTAAATGAAAAGTTTTTTTTCTATAATATGTTACTATACTTTATAATATGTTTGCTTCTAATAAAAATATTAATCAAAAAAAAAATAAACAACTTCACCAATGTCATGTACAACTGCTCCATAAAGTCCCATCAGCTAGAGTATTGAATATAGAATTTGAGAGGTCATGTTGCAGTTGTATAAGTGGTCGATGAGGCCGCAATTAGAGTGTTCTGTTCAATTCTGTGCACCATGTTTTAGAAAAGATGTTGTCAAGCTGGAAAGAGTACAGTGAAGATTTACGACGATGTTGCCAGGACTAGAGGATCTGAGCTTACAGGGAGAGGTTGAGTAGACTGGGACTCTATTCCTTGAAGCTTAGTAGGATGAGGGGTGATCATATTGTGGTGTATTACAACATGAGAGGAATAGATCAGATAGATGCACAGTCTCCTGCCCAGAATAGGCAAATCGAGGACAAAGGGACAAAGGTTTAAGATGAAGGGGAAAAGATTGAATAGAAATCTGAAATGTACCTTTATCACACAAAGGGTGGTGGGTGTATGGAACAAGCTGCCGGATGAGGTAGTTGAGGCTGGGACTATCCCAACATTTAAGAAACAGTTAGACAGGTACATGGATAGGACAGGTTTGGAGGGATATGGACCAAGTGCAGGCAGGTGGGACTAGGGTAGCTGAGACATGTTAGCCAGTGTGGGGAAGTTGGGTCGAAGGGCATGTTTCCACACTGTATCACTCTATGACTATGACTTCTATACCTAGATTCTTTAGATTAGTTTTGTAGTTTAGTGATATAGTGCAGAAACAGGCCTTTCGGCCCACCGCACATGTCCTTTACACTTTGCCTCTCTCACCTTAAAGCTATGCCCTCCAGTCTTTTACTTTTCCATCCTGGATGGATGATGTTGAGGATTAGAGAATTGTTGGTTGAGGTTTAGCTTTATTATTGTTACAGGTACCAAGGTACAGTGAAAAGCCTTGTATTTTATTGTCATCCAAACAGATCTGATATATAAATACAATCCAGTCAAACTCAAGTACAAACGAAAAAGCAAAGTAGAAGATAGAGAGTGCAGAATATTGTTCTCAGCATTGTCACACATCAGTTCCATGCTCTTCCTGTGACTGTGCGTGTATCCTCTGGGTGCTCCAGTTTCATCACACATCCAAAAGACCTGCTGGTACGTAGGTTAAATGGCCTCTGTAAATTGCTCATTATGTGCAGGGCATGGATGTGAAAATTAGTTAAGATAGTAGTGTGAACGGGTGATCGATGGTCAGCATGGACTTGGTGGGCCGAAGGGCCTGTTTCCATGCTGTATCTCCAAGCGGTCAATATTTGATAAAGGTCTTGAGAAGCACTGAAGGACATTTGGTGATGTTAAAGGCAGTGCTTTTGTAGGGTAGACAAAGTCCTTCTCCAGAATGGAAATGTCACTGTGGGGAATAGGCTAGGTGAGAGTGGGAAGTTTAAAGGAGATGTGCAGGGCAGGGGTTTTTTTTACATCAAGGGTGGTGGCTGCCTGAGAGGGGAAATGGTGGAAGCAATATGACAGCAGTGTTTCAGAGGCATTCAGAGGCATTCAGACAGCCACATGTAACAGGCAGGGGACAGAGAAATATAGACCACGTGCAGGCAGATGGGATTAGTTTAGACTGCCATCATGATTGCTGCAGACATGGTGGGGTGAAAGGTTCATTCAATGCTCTATGTAGTCCTAACTGTCTGAAGCAAGGAAGAGTTTCTCCATAGCTACCCATTAGTTCCCCTAATACCTTGAAAATCAAATCAGCCTTTAGTGCTCTAATACCGCCACCCCTTTGTGGACATTGGACTCTGTCAATGGAGCTGAAGTGTTTCTATGGTGAGAAACTATATTCTGTACTCCGTATCAATCGACAATAGACAATAGGTGCAGGAGTAGGCCATTTGGCCCTTCGAGCCAGCACCACCATTCACTGTGATCATGGCTGATCATCCACATTCAGTACCCCGTTCCTGCCTTCTCACCATATCCCCTGACCGCTATCTTTAAGAGCTCTATCTAACTCTCTCTTGAATTGGCCTCCACTGCCTTCTGAGGCAGAGAATTCCACAGATTCACAAATCTCTGGGTGAAGAAGTTTTTCCTCATTTGCATTCTAAATGGCCTACCCCTTATTCTAAAACTTGGATAACATGCCAAACTAAGCTTTTACCTGTACCTCGGTAAACAAGGCAATAAAAAAAACGAATCTTAAATCTAAATACTGGGAACTTCCACAGTTATTGATGTATTCTCTACTTGTACATTGACGATTAATTTACAGATGCAATTTGAATAAATCCATACTGCTATATCGTTACGGTCTATATATTTATCATAATGAAAATTATCCAGAGGAATCATAGTCAGAATCATACTACATGAAAACAACTCCTTCGCCCCAACTTGCCCACGCCGACCAACATGCCCCATCTATACTACGCCCACCTGCCTGTGTTTGACCCATATCACTCGAAACCTGTCCTATCCTTATACCTGTCTAAATATTTCTTAAACGTTGTGATTGTATCTGCCTTAACTACTCCGGCAGCTCATTCCATTTACCTACCACCCTTTGTGTAAAATGGTGCCCCTCAGGTTCCTATTAAAGCTTCCCCCCCCTCAACTTAAACCTATGGCCTCTGTTTCTCATTTCCCCTTCTCTGGGCAAGAGACTGTGCATTTACCCATTCTGTTCCTCTCATGATCTTGTACACCTCTATAAGATCACCCCTTATCCTCCTTTGCTCCAAGGAATGGAGTCCCAGCCTACTCAACCAATGCCCATAGCTTTGGGCCTCGTGTCCTGGCAGCATCCTTATAGATCTTTTCTGCACCCTTTCCAGCTTAGATAGTTCACAATACTCCCAGAGTAGTTTCCTGGATGTATTAAAACAATTACAACAGTTTCACTGTGAAAAGCTGGCTTTGGAAACGACTGTGCCTGTGGGTTCTGGCCTTAAATCTTTCCTTGTTTGGTAGTATGAAAGTCACCTCTTTCTGTCAGCTGTTCGGAGCTCAACTGAAATTGATGTGAAGAGCTTTTAATTCCTGGTGGACCTAAACCCAGAGCAATTGAACTGCTGACAATTTAAGTTCGCATTGGCACTAAATTATCATTCTAAAACTGACCACAGGTGGTGAGGGAGATGGAAATGTCACATTGATGCAGACGGCCATTCCTCTCAGACTGGTTGACATTGGGAAAGTGTAGGTTATGTCACTACATTAGACCAGGGACTCCTTCAAGCCGCACTGTATATAGAATAGGAAAGCTGTCAGATTCTTAATCATACATTGTTATTTTTCCCGTCTGGACCTGTAAGGGTGGACAGGTGATCAGCCGCGACCGGCTTCAGGTTAACATGATGTGAAGTTAACGACTTGTGCAGGGATTGTGGATCTTAAGCAAAAGGAGAAATATTAAAAGCACATAAAGTCTATTATTGTGCCAAAGACTGCTGGCTTATGACAAATAGGCTCTTGCTAGAAATAAAGATACAGGGCGGCAGGGTGGCGCAGTGGTAGAGTTCCTGCCTTCTAGCACCAGAAGACCCTGGCCTGTAACCCCATTCAAATTGGAGAGAAAGCATCTTCGTTATGAATACACAAAAGGCCAGCATTTACACTTGGCAGAGCGGACCAACTCAAAGACTATCCACTAGGCCACGATATCAGGCAGTCCTGCACCTCCTGCAGCAGAGATGCCTCATTGGCTTCAGCAGATTTAACATCATCAGATATAGGGACGGCACGGTGGCGCAGCGGTGGAGTTACTGCCTTGCAGAGCCAGAGACCCGGGTTTGATCCTGACTATGGATGCTGTCTATACGCAGTTCGTATGTCCTCCCCGTGACTACGTGGGTTTTCCCCGGGTGCTCCGGTTCCCTCCCACACTCCAAAGATGCACTGGTTAGGAGAGTGCCAGTAGACATAGACATAGACAATAAGTGCAGGAGGAGGCCATTTGCCCCTTCAAGCCAGCACCGCCATTCATTGTGGTCATGGCTGATCGTCCCTAATCAATAACCCGTGCCTGCCTTCTTCCCATATCGCCCAACATTGGGAACATTTTTCATGCATCTAGCTTGTCCAGTCCTTTTATAATTTTATGTTTCTATAAGATCCCCCCTCATCCTTCTAAACTCCAGTGAATACAAGCCTAGTCTTTTCAATCTTTCCTCATATGACAGTCCCGCCATCCCAGGGATCAATCTCGTGAACCTACGCTGCACTGCCTCAATCACAAGGATGTCCTTCCTCAAATTAGGAGACCAAAACTGGACACAATACTCCAGATGTGGTCTCACCAGAGCCTTATACAAGTGTATGGGGATCACTGGTTAATGTGGGCTCGGTGAGCCAAAGGGCCTGTTCCTATGCTGTATCCCAAAACGATACTAAACTAAACTAAACTAAACTAAACTAAAGAAGGACACAGCAGGTAGCAATACTGCCTCCCAACTCCAGTGATATGGGTTCATTGCTGACCTCTGATGCTGTCAGGTTGTGTTTACACGTACTCTTGATGGCCGGCTGCGGTTCTTCTGGGTCCTCTCGTTCTCTCCGAAGGACATGCTGGTTGGTAGGTTCATCGGTCACTTTAACCAATCACTAGTATGGGTTGGTGGTGGGGGAGTAGGGTGGTGGAGGTATAGTTGATGGATATGTCAGAGTGAACAAGACACAAAGTGTAGGTATGTTACAAAACTTACCTTCAGCGGCGCTGCAGTTCTGTCACTGCCCGTGTGCGCGACTTTGGCGCCTTTGAGAGGGGGGCGGGTTTAAAATGCGGTATTTCTCTAGCCTATTCAAACCGATTTTGAACAGGCTGTTTAGATGCTGAAGAAAAATCGCTTTGACATCGGTTTTATTAAATTTATTTTAAACTGCACTGGATAATTTAATTGCTGGAGTAAATTAAAAAGCATCTTCTAAAGCCGTCAACGCCGACAACGGGGATGGATTTCAAGCACGGGACAGGTAAAAGAAAGCCGTTTATTTTACATATAAACTTGTTTCTTAGGATGCCTTTAATCAAAATTTTACGTTGCGAAAAGGTGATTATGTAAATATACGAACCGGCAGTATTTTTCCTGCCGATATGGGTTTTAAATTCACCGCAACCGCAACGTTCCAAATGATCGCGTTCCACAAAATCTCATTTGCAAGATGATTTAAATGGCCATTAATTTACGGGAATTAAACACTAAATTCCTTCCATTTAGCCTATAAATTCATGACAATGAGATTTAAGAATCATGTTATAGTGTGAATTCTTGTGTGAATGTTATTTGGACACTTAGGCTATTTAAAAATGTTAATCTTTTCTTAAGAAATTGATAGATGTTTAGATCTAGTAATTGAATTTTGTAATTAGCTACAATTAGGTAACTAACTAATTATATGCTTTAATTTCAGGTCATCCAAGTAAGATTGTTTCATATTTGTTTCAGAATGCTTCAATCTATAATAACTGAAAGTTTCATTCAGTTCTCTTAATTTTTAAGAAAGTTATGGGCTTTTGACTGTCGTCGATCACAGCTTTTGAGCTAAGTCAATGGAAAAGCAATAGGGAACAATATGCTAATTTCCGAGTATGAAAATGGCCATAACTTGTTTAATACTGAAGATATGAAAGTGAATTAGGTGTCAAATTAAACTTCTTTTTCTGATGGGATAAATTGCAGACTTGATTTTTAAAATCTCAAAATTTTGTAACATTGCTACAAAGTGCCGGAGTAACTCAGTGGGCCAGGCAGAATCTATGGAGAACCTGGATAGGTGACGATTCAGGTCAGGACCCTTCTTCAGATTGACAGTCCAACTTCAGACAGACCTACAGTCTGATGAAGGATCCGGTACCTGTTGCCGGTTGACATAGGTTGACGTAGGTAGTCGCCAATGGAATTCACTGAAGTCAGCACCTGGCGACAACCAAAGTCACCTGGCGACAACCTACGTCATCCTGGCGACAACCTACGACAGCACCTACGACAGGGGAAGACAAACTACGTCAAGCCCACAGTCGCCAAAGAGTTTTGAACATTTCAAAATCCAGCGGCGAGCAGAAAAACATTACGACTCTTTAGGCGACTTGAGGAGACTACTCACGACCATACAGGCATCACTCCGCGACCATGCGAAAACAGCCTAGTCACACGTAATCGCCAAAAAAATTGTCTAAGTGGGACAGGGTCATAACCAACTGCATTGAATGTAAGTGCTTCAGTGATATTATCTGATCAGTAGAGCTTTGTCAAGCATTACATTGCAAACAAACAGCACCATGCTATCTGTACCAAAGGAAAGAGATGTGGTTTCATGACTGAAAGGCAAAGATTTAGACGTGGGAAGTAAATGTAACATCTCTAAGTTTGCAGATGACACAAAGCTGGGTGGCAGTGTGAGCTGTGAGGATGATGATATGAGGCTGCAGGGTGACTTGGATAGGTTGGGTGAGTGGGCAGAAGCATGGCAGATGCAGTATGATGTGGATAAATGTGAGGTCATCCACTTTGGTGGCAAGAACAGTCAAGTCAAGTCACATTTATTTATATAAGCACATTTAAAAAACAACTCTCGTTGGCCAAAGTGCTTTACATTTGTTATAAGGATAGCATAAACAAAACAAACTACATACATATATACATGTAGCCCTCACTCAGAGGACGTCAGGAAAGGCTTGGGAATATAGATAAGTCTTTAGTCTTGACTTAAAAGAGTCGATGGAGGGGGCAGTTCTGATGGGAAAGGGGATGCTGTTCCACAGTCTAGGGGCTGCAACCGCAAAGGCGCGGTCGCCCCTGAGCTTATGCCTAGACTGCGGGATATTCAGCAACCCCAAGTCGGCCGATCTGAGGGGCCTGGAGGTGCAGTGGTGGGTGAGAAGATTTTTTATGTAGGTGGGGGCATGCCCATTGAGGGCTTTGTAGACATGGAGGAGGATCTTGAAGTTTATACGGAACCGTACAGGGAGCCAGTGGAGAGAGGCCAGGATCGGGGTGATGTGGTCCCTTTTTCGGGTGCCCGCAAGGAGTCTCGCTGCAGTGTTTTGGATCAGTTGCAGGCGGGATAGGGAAGATTGGCTGATACCAGTGTAAAGGGAGTTGCAGTAATCTAGGCAGGAGGAGATGAATGTGTGGATGATCTTTTCGATGTCATGAAACTGGAGGAATTGTTTTATTTTAGCTATCGTCCGAAGCTGAAAGAAGCTAGCTTTTACCACGGTATTGACTTGTTTGTCAAATTTTAGTGCTGAGTCAAATATCACGCCAAGGTTTTTGACGTGAGGTTTGAGTAGTGGGGTAAGGCTTCCAAGGCTGCCTGCTATCATTTTGATTGAGTCCGAGGGGCCAAGAAGGATGACCTCAGACTTACTCTCGTTTAGTTGGAGGAAGTTCTGGGCCATCCAACACTTTATATCCTCGAGGCAGTGGGTATGGTTAAGCAGATTTGATTGGTTTTTGGGCTTCAGGGGGAGATAAAGTTGTGTATCATCTGCATAGCAATGGAAGGAAATGCCGTGCCTTTCAATGACTTGGCCTAAGGGGAGCATATACAGGGAGAAGAGAATGGGGCCAAGGATGGAACCATGTGGAACCCCACAGCAGAGATTAGCTGGGGAGGAGAAAGAGTTGCCTATGTTAGTCGAGAAACTCCTACCTTTGAGATAGGAGATGAACCAGCTCAGGGCAGTGCCATCAATACCAACCCCATACCGGAGACGGTCAATTAGGATGGTGTGGTCGACAGTATCAAATGCTGCGCTGAGGCCAAGAAGGAGCAGAATTGCACAGTCGCCGGAGTCAACGGTGAGCAGTAGGTCATTGTGTACCTTCAACAAGGCAGACTCTGTGCTATGGTGAGCCCTGAAACCTGATTGGAACAGGAAGGCAGATTATTATCTGAATGGTGTCAGATTAGGAAAAGGGGAAGTACCTTGAGTCCTCGGTGTGCTTGTACATCAGTCACTGAAAGTAAGCATGCAGGTGCAGCAGGCAGTGAAGAAATTGCGAGAGGATTTGAGTTTAGGAGCAAGGAGGTCCTACTGCAGTTGTACAGTGCCCTGGTGAGACTGCACCTGGAGTATTGTGTGCAATTTTGGTCTCCTAATTTGAGGAGATTGACATTCTTCCTATTCAGGGAGTCCAGCGTAGGTTCACCAGGTTAATTCCTGGGATGGCAGGACTGACATATGATGAAAGAATGGGCTTGTATTTGCTGGAATTTAGAAGGAAGAGAGGGGATCTTATAGAAACATTTAAAATTCTGAGAGGATTGGACAGGGTAGATGCAGGAAAAACCTGTGTACAATATACAGCAGCACATTTGGAAAGTGGTGAAATCATTGGACAAAGTCAGCATGGATTTATGAAAGGTTAATCATGTCTGACGAATCTTATAGAATTTTTCGAGGATGTAACTAGTAGAGTGGATAAGGGAGAACCAGTGGATGTGTTATATCTGGACTTTCAGAAGGCTTTCGACAAGGTCCCACATAAGAGATTAGTATACAAACTTAAAGCACATGGTATTGGGGGTTCAGTATTGATGTGGATAGAGAACTGGCTGGCAAACAGGAAGCAAAGTGTAGGAGTAAACGGGTCCTTTTCAGAATGGCAGGCAGTGACTATGGGGGTACCGCAAGGCTCAGTGCTGGGGCCCCAGCTATTTACAATATATATTAATGATTTGGATGAGGGAATTGAATGCAACATCTCCAAGTTTGCGGATGACACGAAGCTGGGGGGCAGTGTTAGCTATGAGGAGGATGCTAGGAGGCTGCAAGGTGACTTGGATAGGCTGGGTGAGTGGACAAATGCATGGATAAATGTGAGGTTATCCACTTTGGTGGCAAAAACAGGAAAGTAGACTATTATCTAAATGGTGGCCGATTAGGAAAAGGGGAGATGCAACGAGACCTGGGTGTCATGGTACTCCAGTCATTGAAAGTAGGCATGCAGGTGCAGCAGGCAGTGAAGAAAGCGAATGGTATGTTAGCATTCATAGCAAAAGGATTTGGGTATAGGAGGAGGGAGGTTCTACTGCAGTTGCACAGGGTCTTGGTGAGACCACACCTGGAGTATTGCGTACAGTTTTGGTCTCCAAATCTGAGGAAAGACATTCTTGCCATAGAGGGAGTACAGAGAAGGTTCACCAGATTGATTCCTGGGATGTCAGGACTTTCATATGAAGAAAGACTGGATACTCGGCTTGTACTCGCTAGAATTTAGAAGATTGAGGGGGGATCTTATAGAAACGTACACAATTCTTAAGGGGTTGGACAGGCTAGATGCAGGAAGATTGTTCCCGATGTTGGGGAAGTCCAGGACAAGGGGGCACAGTTTAAGGATTAAGGGGAAATCCTTTAGGACCGAGATGAGAAAAACATTTTTCACACAGAGAGTGGTGAATCTCTGGAACTCTCTGCCACAGAAGGTAGTTGAGGCCAGTTCATTGGCTATATTTAAGAGGGAGTTAGATGTGGCCCTTGGGGCTAAAGGGATCAGGGGGTATGGAGAGAAGGCAGGTACAGGATACTGAGTTGGATGATCAGCCATGATCATATTGAATGGCAGTGCAGGCTCGAAGGGCCGAATGGCCTACTCCTGCACCTATTTTCTATGCTTCTATGTTTCTATATACAAACCTGTACATCTTTGGAGTGTGGGAGGAAACCAGGGCACCTGGAGAAAACCCACGCAGTCACGGGGAGAACGTACAAACCCCATACAGAGAGCACCCATGGTCAGGATCGAACCCGGTCTCCGGCACTGTGAGGCAACAACTCTTCATCTGCGCCACTTTGCCGATTAGGTAATTTTGAAATTGTGTTAATTGCAGCAAATGTCCACACAGCAAGATCAAAACAGCAATAAAAAGTCCTGCTACGCCATGTGAGGGATACATATTTACCAGAAGAGAAGGAGAAACCGCCCCTGTTCTTCTCGTGATATCATCATATAATCTATCACATCCGCCTCAGAATATAGTCACAGCCCCCGTTGAAACTCGAGCGTGAAACTTTAAGATGAGAGGGGCAAGGATTAAAGGAGATGTGCAGGGCATGTTTATTTGCACAGATTTTAGTGGATGCCTGGAACGCACTACCAGGATGGTGGTGGAAGGAGATATGATTGTGACTTTCAGAGAGGCACATGGATGTGTGGGGAATGGAGGGATATGGATCATGTGCAGGCAGATGGGATGAGTTCATCTTGGCATCATGTTCGGCGCAGACATTGTGGGCCAAAGGGCCTGTCCCTGTGTTGCACTGCTTTATGTTCTATGATTTTTCATATTACTACTCCAAATCTAAATTAGGTCCCATCAACAACAATGGCCACACCTAATGTTTAATGTAGGGACATTGCCCCAGTTCCATTAGTTCCAGAAAACCTTTCAATTCAAAAGATATTTTGTTGACAGAGAAAACTATTCATTCATGTTTGACTAAATCCTCTAGATTTAGTCAACGCCATAGCTTCTAACACTGGGAGGTATTGCAACCATTGAAGCACAGCAACAGTGTAATCTCTGTGGGAGAATCTAACTATTGTTCAAGGAACATCTTGGCTATTATATGAGTGATCTAAATCAGAGATTTAGCTAACTAAATCAGAGCTAACAAATTTGCAGTAAGATAGCATATAATGGCATGTCTTTTAGACTTTGCACTTTAGAGATACAGCGTGGAAACAGGTCCTTCGGCCCAACAAGTCCGCGCTGACCAGCGATCACCCCGCACACTAAAACTATCCTACACATAAGGGACTATTTACAATTTTACCAAAGTCAATTAACCTGCAAACTTGTACATCTTTGGAGTGTGGGCAGAAACCGGAGCACCCGGAGCTCCGTAAAAACTTCGAGCAGACAGCACCCGTAGTCAGGATTGAACATGGGTCTATAGCGCTATAGGGCAGGAACTCTACTGCTGCGCCACCGTGCCTTCTGAAAATGTGCAAATTTAGTTTAGTTTAGTTTACCATATTATTGCCATGTGTATCGAGGTAGAATGAAACGCTTTTTGTTGCATGAAATCCAGCCAGCGAAAAGACTATGCATGATTACAATCAAGCCATCCACAGTTTACTGACGCAGCATGATGGTAATAACATTGTAAAGTCCAGTAAAGTCCAGTAACGATAGCCTGAAGGGTTCCGATGGTCAGGAAGGCTCTCTAGCTATTGATAGACAATATATAGACAATAGACAATAGACAATAGGTGCAGGAGTAGGCCATTCGAGCCAGCACCGCCATTCAATGTGATTATGGCTGATCATCCCCAATCAGTATCCCGTTCCTGCCTTCTCCCCATATCTAGGTATGTTACAATACTTACCTTCAGCGGCGCTGTAATTATGTCACTGGCCGTGTGCGCGATTTTGGCGCCTTTAAGGGGGGGCGGGGTTAAAGCGCGGGTTTCTCCTCCCTTGTCCTGAATTATACTTTGTTGGAGTACCAGCTTCTCTGGAAGAAGCGTTCCGAGTGCCGTTTTGCGTAATTTGTTTTAAAAATCTCCCAACAAGTTCAGCGTTGGAATCATTTAAACATCATCTTCTGACGCGTCAACGCCAACAACGGGGACGGATTTCACACAAGGGAAAGGTAAACGAAAGTGCTTTATTTTAATGTATAAACGTTCTCCTTAAGAGGCCTTTAATTCACATTTTTACATGCGACACGGTGATTTTATTCCCCGAATTAACGGCAGTATTTTTCATGCCAATACGGGGTTAAATTCATCGCAAATGAACGTTCCAAAAGCTCGCGTTCCAGAAATCCTCACTCGCAAGATGAATTAAATCCCCATTAATTTACAGGTATTAAACATTCAATTCCTTCCATTTGGCCTGTAAATTCATGAAAATTAGATTTAAAAATTATGTTATATTGTGAATTATTGTGTGAATGTTATTTGGACACTTAGGCTATTTAAAAATGTTAATCTATTCTTAAGAAATTGATAGATGTTTAGATCTAGTAATTGAATTTTGTAATTAGCTACAATTAGGTAACTAACTAATTATATGCTTTACTTTCATGTCTTCGAAGTAAGATTGTTTCATATTTGTTTCAGAATGCTTCAATCTATAATAACTGAAAATTTCTTTCAGTTATCATAATTTTTAAGAAAGTTATGGGCTTTTAACTGTCCTCGATCACAGCTTTTGTGTTAAGTCAATGGAAAAGCAATAGGGAACTAGATGCTAATTTCTGAGTATGATAATGGCCATAACTTTTTTAATACTGAAGATATGAAAGTGAATTAAGTGTCAAATTAAACTTCTTTTTATGCTTTATCTGATGGGATAAATTGCAGACTTTATTTTTTAAATCTCAAAATGTTGTAACATTGCTACCATATCCCCTGATTCCGCTAACTTTAAGAGCCCTATCTAGCTCTCTCTTGAAAGTATCCAGAGAACCGGCCTCCACCGCCCTCTGAGGCAGAGAATTCCACAGACTCACAACTCTCTGTGAGAAAAAGTGTTTCCTCGTCTCCATTCTAAATGGAGAACGGAGACGTTCTCCACATTCTCCACGAACGGACACGTTCTCCACAGAGACATTCTCCATGGATACGATGGTAGAATAAAGGGGAGGCCATTTAAGACTGAGGTGAGAAAACACTTTTTCACCCAGAGAGTTGTGAATTTGTGGAATTCCCTGCCACAGAGGGCAGTGGAGGTCAAATCACTGGATGGATTTAAGAGAGTTAGATAGAGCTCTAGGGGCTAGTGGAATCAAGGGATATGGGGAGAAGGCAGGCAAGGGTTATTGATTGGGGACGATCAGCCATGATCACAATGAATGGCGGTGCTGGCTCGAAGGGGTAAATGGCTTCCTCCTGCACCTATTTTCTATGTTTTCTATGGTACAGGTTGAACTAAAAAAAAATGACATTGAGCTAAACATTGTTGTGGTGTCTTCTACCAGATGATCATGAGCTGCATCAGTACCCGTCAAAATGCCAGCTAAGCTTCCTTTGTTAAATTCCATCTGATTCACTCTGAACCATATAAAACTGTTAAGAAAAGGCACAGAGCTGAGGGCAGAGAGAAAGTGCCCATAGTCCCACCGCTCCATAAGCAAGTGCAAGCTACTCATTCTCTCTTGCAGTCACTGGGATTTAAGATGCTGGGATGCATTTTGTCCTTGTGAGATGCTGCTATTACGTAGCTGTGAACATCTGCTGCTCCTCGCAGAAGCACGCCAGGTAACTGAAGTGAAATAAGCCCATCAGATGCTGGAAATAAGCCCATCAGATGCTGGAAATCTGTAACATAACCAGACACTGCTGGAAATGCTAGAATGTGTGGAGAGGAGCTAACATATTCACAGTTCAAGCATGGGTTCATCACCAGACCTAGACTTACCCCTCACGTCTCACCTCGTTAAATAATCCTGACCAACTCGTTGACACAAATCTCATCCACCAGTTCGATTAAGAACATTTACTCACTTCTGGCATTTGTCCTCAATGCAGGGGAATGTGAAGGTGACAAAGAGGGTTTCAGGCACTGCATAAGCTCAAGGCTCAGCTCCTTGTACAGTGCCACACTTCCAAATGGAAGGGAGCATTTACCTTACCTGCAATGACCTACTTTTTCAAGATTCAAGATGGGTTTATTGTCACATGTACCATAAGGTACATTAAAATTCGAGTTACCATACTTCTCCAGACTCCAACCTCGACCACAAGTTGATTTGAATTGAATACTTTATTGTCACCTGTAACAATTCACAGTGAAATTCTTTGCTCACATACCCAAAGGTATGCAAATAGTTGCCATGTAAAGGGCGCCGACAATGTTACAAACTGTCCATCTTAAGAAGGGTCTCGACCCGAAACATCACCCATTCCTTCCCTCCAGAGATGCTGCCTGATCCGTTGAATTCCTCAGCTTTTGGTGCCTATCTTCGGTTTAAACCGGCATCTGCATTTCCTTCCTACATATCCTGCACCAGGTCCTGCTTTGTTCCCAGCGGCGCAACCTCTGGCTCAGATCGACACCAGGCTGCGGCCGCGGACTCCATCGACCCAGGCTCCGTTCATCACTGGCCCCTGCTGCAGGGCTCCGCTGCCTCCAACCCCGGAGCAGAATGAGCTACGGGCGGGTTCTGCCGTCCGCCAAGCCTTCGGGGGCATTCCGGGAGCAATGAGACCACAGCGCCTCGATAAAGGTCTCCAGCCACATTCCCGGTCTGCAGCCACGCCCGGCAGAAAGCTTTCATAACTGGAAAAATGCGCCCACACCAACAATAAAAATGTGGACATCAAATATGTTGGAAACATTACATCTGGAAGAGATGAGATTCCTCCTAGTAGGCAAAGTAGACCAATTTCAAAAGACGTGGTCTACGTTTTTGGACCTATTACAAGCATGAGGTGCAATAGTAATTTAGAAAAACAAATAAATAAATAAAAGGTATCTGGACCTGGTAATGGGAGGTAAAACAAAAACAGACTTGGTTGGTAGTTCCTTCTCTATGAAGTATGTTATAAGAGTCATAATAGAGCGATTGTTCCTTCTTTCTTTCTCTTTCTTTTCTAGGGTCTATTTTCTAACTTTACTTCCTTCTCTAACTTCTTTTCTAAGGGGCTTTCTTTTCCCAACACTCTTTTGCACTTCACAACCTTTGCGCACTTTCTTCACTTTTCTTACTTCTTTCTTTTTTTTTCTTAAAGTTTAAAAAAGTGAAGCGGTACAAAAAATGTATTAATATATACGTGTTGTACATTACTGTAATCTACCGTACTTCTATTAAAAAAATAAAAAAAAAAATAAAAAAAAAGAAAGCTTTCATAAGTTCATAGGAGCAGAATTAGGCCATTCGGCCCATCAAGTCTACTCCGCCATTCAATCGTGGCTGATCTATCATTCCCTCTCAACCTCATTCTCCTGCCTTCGCCCCATAACTCCTGACACCCGTACCAGTCAAGAATCTGTCAATCTCTGCCTTAAAAATATCCATCGACTTGGCCTCCACAGCCACCTGTGGCAATGAATTCCAAATATTTACCACCCTCTGACTAAAGAAATTCCTTCTCATTTCCTTTCTTAAGGTACATCCTTTTATTCTGAGGCTATGGCCTCTGATCCTGGACTCTCCCACTAGTGGAAACATCCTCCCCACATTCACTCTATCCATGCCTTTCACTATTTGGTCATTTTCAGTGAGTTCCCAGTCATCCTTCTCAAAGCCCAGTGAGTACGGGCCCAGTGCTGCAAAATGCTCATTATACGTTAACCCAATCATTCCTGGGATCATTCTCGTAAAACTCATCTGGACCCTCTCCAATGCCAGCACATCCTTCCTCAGATATGGGGCCGTACATAGAACATAGAAAAGTACAGGAAAGGGTGACGTTTCAGGTCGAGATCCTTCGAAACATCACCCATTCCTTCTCTCCAGAAATGCTGCCTGTCCCGCTGAGTTACTTCAGTATTTTGTGTCTATCTTCGATTTAAACCAGCATCTGCAGTTCTTTCTTACACATGGAAAAGTACAGCACAGGAATAGGCCCTTCGGTCCACAATATCCATGCTGAGCATAACGACGATAAACTAGTCTCCACCAGCATGTTCCAGGCCCCCCATCACCTCCTGTGTAAAAATCGTGCCCCTCATATCTCCTTTAAACTTTGCCCCTCTCACCAACAAGCCAAGCCCTCTAGTCTTTGATATTTCTACCGTGAGAATTAGGTTCAGACTGCCTACCCTATTGTAGGATCAAGAAAGGAAAGACCACACAGAGCTGGTGTTCAAAGTAAAGGGCCTGTCCCAACGCGATTTTTTCGGTTGGGACATATTGAAAATCCAGCGGCGGACAGAAAAAGGTACGACTCTTTGGGCGACTACTCACGCCTGTATGGTCGAAAATTTTCGGCGACCTGCTGCGACTATGATGGGTGCTGGCAAGTCACCGAAAAAATTGAGTAAGTGGGACAGGCCCTTAACGGGCGATTTATTAAACTTTATTAAACCAGCCAAAACTGACCCACCAAGTGTGACTCTGGTACATGTTTATATTCTCAGATGACAAGAATACTCAGTAACTTGATTAATATGACAAACTCTTCATTACAGAATGGAGCTCAGAAAGACTGGGGTCTTAAGGTCTGTAAGGTCATAAACAGAATCAGATGATTATCAACAAGTCTAAATTCATTAACAGTAGATCCAAATATCCGTTACAATGATGGGTGCACGCATAGTCAATGACATTCATGTTTGGCTTTGTCTGCAGTTTCCTGCCTCCAGATTAGCATAATCCACATCCCCATCCACTAATAATAGCTGAAGAAGGGTCTCGACCCGAAACGTCACCTATTCCTTTGCTCCATAGATGCTGCCTCACCCGCTGAGTTTCTCCAGCATTTTTGTCTACCTTCGATTTTTCCAGCATCTACAGTTCTTTCTTAAACACTAATAATAGAGCTGGCTATCGGTCACCCAACACCACAGACAACACATATCAATGCCTCTCATAATTTTATGTACTTCTATCTACAGTATTCAAAGAGATAGAAAGCATCTGCAGAGAACACGAAACAGGGTTAACATGTATAGTCCTGTTATGCCATTGCTTTACTACATTAGTGCAGTTTCTTATTAAGAAACACCACATCAATGTTTCCTTTGATACCGTGTTTTGTTCTGCACATGTCCAGTATCATATCGAGCATGTCAACAAAAACAACAAGCATTGGTCTAATCTGAGTTCATAATTAATCACGAGTGCACAGGTTTAAATGTTGGAGTTCACATCAAGGGTGGACACTACGGGCATTGAAATTTTTTTTTTTTTAACGTTTAGTGGAAAATAAATTAAATATAACTGTGGCATCGGTGACCAATAGCGGCGGCCTAGTGGCGCAGCGGTAGAGTTGGTGCCTTACAGTGCCAGAGACCCGGGTTCGATCCTGACTATGGGTGCTTGTCTGTACGGAGTCTGTACATGCGACTTGGTGGTTCGGAGGGCCTGTTTCCGTGCTGTATCTCTAAACTAAAAACTAAACTAAAGCTTTGCAGTAGCTTGAAAACCTTGAAATATCTGAAGTTAAATGTACCCTGCAGTCACTCCATGGAACTACCTGCTTTAAAGATTACTTCAATAGAAATTGTGAACAGAATGAAGAGGAGGGAAAATAATCATACTACAGACAGCATGGAAAACACTAAATTTGGAGCGCATGTGCTCTGAAATTGTCCTTAATAACTTAATGATTTGTATTACTAGTTAACTTTCCCGTAACATGTTGGTCTCAGAATTGTTTCTTTCTAATTCGAGTGTGTGCTGAGGTCTCCATAGCTGCAAATATTTGTGAGGGTGATGGTTTAGACTGGATTCGGATGGCGTTTGGTTGGGTAACTTGGAGACATGGCTTGCGCCATAGACTTCCCCTTTTGGAAGCTATTCTGATAAATGGGCTTCTAGCCTTGTGGAGGCAGGAAGTGCAGATGCTGGTTTACACCAAAGATAGACACAAAATGCTGGAGTAATTTTGCATTTACTGGCGGCCTCTCGGGAGAGAAGGAATGGGTGAAGTTTCGGGTCAAGATCCTACGTCAGACAGGGCTTGGAGCCATGGTTGCCTAGAATGGTTCAAGAAATAGCAGCAACTCAAGAACAGGCATGTTTTGATTAGGGTTGTTTTGGTGAGGAGTTCACTGAAGCTCCCAATGGGCCATGGACAATGACCATACCCCATCAGCAGGCCTGGCTAGGCCGCCGCGGAACTGGGAACCCGCCTGTAGAGGGAGCCGCTGAGCCCAGCTCCTGCTCATCCCCAAGGACTGGAGATCCGGTGAGGAGGGTGGAGAGAGTCGGAGATGGCGGCCCATGATGGAACAAAGGGGGTGGTGTGAAAAACAGGGGTCTTACCCTCTGAATCCTCAAGGTTATCTGTGGGAGGTGACCTGGGGCATGAAGGCTGAAGGCGGCCGGGCGAGGATTCTGTTGAACTTCTACAGGTGCACAGTAGAGAGCATACTGACAGGCTGCATTGTGGCCTGGTTCGGCAACTTGAATGTCCAGGAGCGGAAAAGACTGCAAAAGGTTGTCCATCACCGGCACTGACCTCCCCACCATCGAAGGGATCTATCGAAGTCGCAACCTCAAAAAGGCTGCCAACATCATCAAAGACCCACACCGTCCTGGCCACACGCGAGAAGATGGTACAGTAGCCTGAAAACTGTAACATCCAGGTTCAGGAGCAGCTTCTTCCCTACAGCCATCAGGCTGTTAAACATGACAACAAATAAGCTCTGAACTATAACAGACTATTATTATTATTATTGCAGTATATTTGTTATTTATTGAGTACGTGTGAATGTGTGTATATACACACTGAACCTATTTTTAATCTCCTGCTGTGTACTATGTTTACGTATTCTGTTGTGCTGCAGCAAGTAAGAATGTCATTGTTCTATCTGGGACATATGACAATAAAACACTCTTGACTCTTGACTCTTGAGAGGGACGGCGTGTTCGCTGGACGATCCGGATGATCCGGACGGAGGCGATGGCTGCAATGCGCCTTTATGGCCAACTACAGCTGGAACCTGGTAAATTATGCCAAGACATGGCGACTCTTGCATATGGACTCTGGGCTGTTTCTATGTATTCTGTATTTAATCAGGTATTGTGCTGATATGTGGCAATAATCGTACTGAATTGTATGCAAAAAAGAATCTCACTGTTTCCTTGCTGGAGAATGGTAAAAACAATTATGATTCCAACATCTATGAGTAAATACAGAAAACATATTGAGATGTGAGAAGAAAAACTATACAATACAATAAGATTAGTGAATATACTATAATCTGCACATGGACAAAAAATGGATTGGTGATGGATTACAGGCATAGGATGCATGTTATAAACAGGGTTATGAGCTGAGTAGGGCATATTAATAAACTGCATAATACATATAAGCTGCACATAGAGTCTTAGAGTGATACAGTGTGGAAACAGACGATTCGGCCTAACTTGCCCACACCGGCCAACATGCCCCAGCTACACTAGACCCACCTGCCAGTATTTGGTCCATATCCCTCCAAACCTGTCCTATCCAAGTCTAACTGCTTCTTAAATGTTGCGATAGTCCCTGCCTCAACTACCTCCTCTGGCAGCTTGTTCCATGCACCCACCACCCTTTGTGTGAAAATGTTACCCCTCAGATTCCCATTAATTTTTTTCCCCTTCACCTTGAACCTATGTCCTCTGGTCCTCGATTCCCCTACTCTGGGCAAGAGACTATGTGCATCTACCTGATCTACAGTATTCCTCTCATGATCTTATACACATCTATAAGATCACCACTCATCCTCCTGCAGTCCAAGGAAAAGAGTCGCAGCCTAGTCAACCTCTTCCCGTGGCTCAGACCCTCGAGCCCTGGCAACATCCTCCTATATCTTCTCTATACTCTTTCCAGCTTGACAACACCTTTCCTATAACACGGTGCACAGAACCGAACACAATGAGATAAAATGAGACACAATGCAAAGTCTAGTGAGTGTATGTTACAAACAGACCTGTGTATTAACTATAGATTCCAAATGGGCTACGACTTCTGAACTATTTTAACTTATAAACAGACCACTGAACTCAAATTTAAATTCTGACCTAAACAGAATTCTTATTTTTTTTCTCCAGAGCACTTTACCTGGAAAATAAACTGAACATCAATCCTTCCTATCCAGTGATTGATGGCTTCACACCACAGTTATTCCATCAAGATTAACATGATCTGCCAGCCTTGGTTATGCACCATTATGCACCATCATAAACTTTATTAAATATTATGATTAAAACATTGGCCTGTCAGTGAGACTTAGATCAGAATTTACAGAAGTACTTCTAAGAAACAAACATTGCAATTGGTGTCTTGAAGTCTTCAGCGTACAGTTGCTCATTTATAAACCACAGGTTCACAAGTTAATAGCAAGATATATCAAAATAAGGGAGAATTAATGTCAATGATCAGCTTGGATCTTATTATTAGCAAATACATAAATAATGCAAACACATTTTAAACAACAAAACAAAATTGTAACATTAATTTTGAGATTAACATTATAGATTTTATTTTTAGTTTTCCATGTTTCTTTCGCCCTTCTATTTATTTCTGCATTTAGAGAATCTGGAATCTGGTGCAAAAAAACAAGGAATTTAATGTGCCAGGCTATTTGATAACCTAACTATTGGATAGCTTATGAGGAACGGGTGAGAGGGATGGTTCAAACACAGGCAAATGGGATGAGGATAGATGGGCATCTAGGTTGACAGGGACAAGTTGTGCTGGAGTGCCTGTTTCCATCTGCATGACTCTATGTCGGAGGTAACTCACATTCTGTTAACCCTCGCATCACAACCAGGCAAGCGTCGCTGTTGGAGAGCAGGGCAGTTGGAAATAGGAGTGTTAGCTGACCAGAGGACTCTTCTGGACTGCCCTACCACTCAATAAAATTATGACTATCATTACGCCACCATGGCCACGGTGGCTTAGCGATAGAGTTGCTGCCTCACAGCACTCACAATGCCGGAGATCCGAGTTTGATTCCGAATACGGGTGCTGTCTGTATGGAGTTTGTATGTTCTCCCCGTGAGGGGGGTGGGTAGGTGTGAGATAGTGGGAGGAATATTGACAGTAATAAAACATATCATGGTGAGTATATAAGACAGTGGGACTTTGCATGCGTGACAGGGAAATAGACAGATTCAAATGGTTTGTAAAGAAGGAAGAGACATGACTGATGAATTGAAGATAGACACAAAATACTGGGGTAACTCTTCGGGACAGGCAGCATCTCTGCATAGAAGGAATGGGTAACGTTTGCAGGTCGAGACCTTTCTTCAAATGAATTGAGATGGTCTTACCTGGCATTGCCCACCTGATTTGGTGCCCCTTTACTCAATACACAGAACTCGACACATTTGGAAGCCTGCCCTTTAACTTTAGCTTTTCTCCTGATGCTTTGTTTATAAATGTCTCAAAGCTTTCCCTTTTCATGTTGTACATTCCTACCACTAGGTGCTCCCTCTCCACCACGGAATCTATTGAGACTGCTCTGTGATATCTGGAGAAAGAAGGCCAGTTATCATCTCGAAGTCGAACCAAGATTTTGAAATCGCCAATGAATTATTGGGATGCACTGCTAAGATGCTGATCTCAAAGAGCTATATTTAATAATCTCTAAATATGAGACAAAATTGTAGTTAATTCAGTCATTTAGGGTGGCACAGTGGCACAGTGGCACAGCAGTGGAGTTGCTGCCTCACAGTGCCAGAGATCTGGGTTCGATCCTGACTACGGGTGCTATCTGTCCGGAGTTTGTACATTCTCCCCGTGACCGCATGGGTTTTCACCAGGTGCTCCAATTTTCTTCCACACTCCAAAGACGTACAGGTTCATAGGTTATGCCGTTTTGGTAAAATTGTAAATCGTCCCTAATGTGTAGGGTAGTGCTAGTGTACAGGTGATCGCTGATTAGCGTGGACTCAGTGGGTCGAAGGGCCTGTTTCATCACTGTATGTCTGAAGTCTAAAGTCTAAAAGAGTCACCAGCATTCATTAACAAGAACATCGTCAAGCTATTAAAAAAACACGCAGACACCAAACAAGAATGCAAGGAGTGTGACTAACTAAATCTTTTTGTCTGGAAACATGAGCAAAGCACAAAGTGCTGGAGGAAGTCAACGGATCAGGCAGCATCTGGGAAGGAAATGGATAGGTGATGTTTCGGGTCAGGACCCTTCTACAAACTGACCCGCTGAGTTACTCGCACTTTGTATTTTGATCTGAAATAGCCATCTGCACACAATATATATACACAAGGAACGACAGATGCTGGAATCTTGTGATAAACAAAGTGTTGGAGTAATTCAGCGTCTTTGGTGAATCAATCACCTTGTCTACAGAAGGAATCTGAAGAAGGAGTCTGAAGAAGGGCCCCAAGCTGAAACGTTACCTATCCATGTCCTCTAGAAATGCTCCCTGACCTGCTGAGTTACCTCAGCACTTTTTTTTTACTATAGTATATATATTTTTCCACCTCTCCACCAATTCCAATATTGGTGGCCAGTGGGTGGGGGGGGGGGGGCTTTCTGGAGAGCTAGTATGGGTGTTGTGAGCTGAAGGGACTGGTTTCCAGAGGGCTAGTATGGGCATTGGATTCTTGGGCTGGCATCTCAGTCACTCAAGCCTGTTATGCTGGCAACTCACTCACTCACGGCAGGTGAGCTGGCAGTTGACTCATGGCTATTCCTTGAAATTCCATTTCAAGCAGGGTGCAAGGCCACCAAATTCAAGTGCAGTTTCTTACCACTTCAAGCAGGGTGCAAGGCCACCAAATTCAAGTGTAGTTTCATACCATTTCAAGCAGGGTGCAAGTTCACTAAAGACAGTGAGTCTTGATCTCTCCCTCCTCCATCTTGCAGAGATTGAGCCATGCCCACATTTCTGGGTTTTATAGTCCCTCCAACCCTCCCACCAGAAGGGGCATGGCCTTCATGGTGTGATTGACAGGATAAAGAATCTCAACATTTTTTAACACTAATAACCCTTTTATTTGTCATTGATGGGAACAATCCTTGGCACCTGATGAGCGAAGGGGGACTCTGAGTAAGATGGCCAAAAACCACAGCCATACGTGGTAGCGTTTTTTCTAAAATCAATATAAAGCGCAAACAGGAAGTTGTCAAGATTAGACTTTTAATAATATAGAAGGCAAGGCAACTATAATTAGGCAAGGCAACTTTAATTAGGCAAGGCAACTTTAATTAGGCAACAGCTTTAGCATTTCCAAACCAAAGGCAACACAGCTTTAGCATTTCCAAACCAAAGGCAACACAGCTTTAGCATTTCCAAACCAAAGGCAACACAGCTTTAGCATTTCCAAACTATATTTTCAAACCACCTTAAGGGCACTGACAGGTCAGTAAAATCACTCACAGTTTAGTAGACATGTGTTCAGTGTTATTCACAGCTCAGACTGAGAGATGTGACCCTCTCGCTCCCCCATCTTGCAGAGACTGACTGAGGCACTCAACACTTCCGGGTTTTATTGTCCCTCCGGAAGGGTTGTGGCCTTCAGGATAGAGAATCTCAACATTTTTTAAACACTAATAACTTTTATTTTTCATCGATGGGAAAAATCCTCTTGTCCTGCAGATGTGTAATAATGCCCTAATACTCATTAGTACTTCACTGAAACTCATGCTATCTAATGTAACATATCAAGTGTGTTTTACAGGAAGGATGATGTATCAGTACTTAAGGTTCTTGTTGTTTCACTACATTTTAAAAAATATCTTTGGAGTAGGCTTCAATACCTTTTGAAAGAGATGGGTGAACTGCTGACTCACAGCACCAGAGACCCAAATTTGATCTTGGGTGCTGTCTGTGTTTGTGTGAGTTTCCTCCGGGTGCTCTGGTTTCCTCCAACATCCCAATGACTTGTAGCTTAAGTTGTTGCTTGTGTACAGAGAGTGAATGAGAATGTGGGATAACTGAGGCTTAGTGCAGCTATGCATCAGGTTTGTAAACACAGTACTCAATAGGTAGCATAATAAACAAACTCCATAAAAAAAGAGTTGAAGAAATAAGAAACCCAAAACGAATACAACCCAGAGAGTTGTGAATCTGTGGAAGGCAGTGGAGGCCAATTCACTGGATGTATTCAAGAGAGAGTCGGATATAGCTCTTAATGGTTAATGGAATCAAAGTATTTGGGGAGAAAGCAGGAATGGGGTACTGATTCTGGATGATCAGCTATGATCATATTGAATGGTGGTGCTGGCACGAAGGGCCAAATGGCCAATTCTTGCACCTATTGTATATGCTTCTATGTTTCTAAAACTAAACAAAAGCCCAAAGTCGTTAATGTAACCAAGACAGTTCACAATTCATAGTTTAGTTGGTGTTTGTAGTGTTCGGGAGCCTGATGGTTGTTGGGAAAAAGCTGCTCCTGAACCTGGAGGTCACAGCTTTCAAACTCCTGGACCTTCTCCCTCATGGTAGGAGTGTAATGAGAGCATGGCCAGGAGGGTGTGGGTCCTTGATGATGCTGGTGGTACTTTTGAGCCAGCGTTTCTACAGATCCCTTCGATAATGGGGGAGGTCAGTACCCGTGATGGACCAGGCAGTGTCCACCACCTTTTATAATCTCCTTCATACCTGGGCGTTCAAGTTGCCCTCACTTCGGTAAATCCGACCATACCGCGGTGCTGCTTCTTCCTGCCTACAGGCAGCAATTAAAGAGCGCACCCCTAGAGGTGAGGACAGTACAGAGCTGGTCGGGGGGGGCAGAGGAACAACTCCAGGACTGTTTGGAGTCTGTAGACTGGGCAATGTTCAAGGACTCGGCAACGGACCTGAACGAATACGCCACAGTCGTTACAGACTTCATTAAGAAGTGTGTGGAGGACTGCATCCCCACCAAAACCTTCCGAGCGTTTCCCAATCAGAAACCTTGGATGAACTTTGAGATCCACACTCTTCTGAAGTCCAGACACCGGGCATTCATGTCTGATGATACAGTGGCCTACAAGGAGTCCAGATACGACCTTGGTAAGGCCATCAAAAAGGCCAAAAGGGACTTATGCTCCAAACTGGAGGAAGAGACTGATGTTCGGCGGCTGTGGCAGGGCCTGAATGCAATCACCTCTTACAAGGCGAATCAGGAGGCAGCTCGAATGTCGGCAAAACATCACTCCCTGATGAGCTCAATGCGTTTTACGCACGCTTTGATAGGGAGAACACCGATGTGCCTTGCCGAGCCCCCATTCGTCAGGAAATCCTTCAGAGGGGTGAACCCTCGAAAAGCGCCTGGACCTGATGGTATACCTGGTCGTGTTCTAAAAACCTGTGCGGACCAACTGGCTGGAGTTTTTACAGACATTTTCAACCTCTCACTTCTGAGGTCTGAGGTCCCCACCTGCTTCAAAAGGGCATCAATTATACCAGTGCCCAAGAAGAGTAAGGTAACGTGCCTCAATGACTATCGACCTGTGGCACTAACGCCTGTGGTGATGAAGTGCTTTGAGAGGTTGATCATGACGCAGATAAACTCCAACCTCAACAAAAACCTGGACCCACTGAAGTTCGCTTACCACCACAACAGATCAACGGTGGATGCGATCTCGCTGGCCCTCCACTCCGCTCTGGACCACTTGGACAACAAAAACTCATATGTCAGGCTGTTATTCATCGATTACAGCTCGGCATTTAACACAATCATCCCCTCCAAGCTGGTTACCAAACTCGCAGAACTGGGTCTCTGCGCATCCCTCTGCAATTGGATCCTCGACTTCCTCACTCTCAGACCACAGTCTGTTCGTATTGGTGGAAATGTGTCAGACTCGATAACAATCAGCACGGGAGCACCTCAAGGCTGCGTGCTCAGTCCCCTGCTGTACTCACTCTATACTCATGACTGCGTAGCCGGACATAGTGCGAACTCCATCATCAAGTTCGCTGATGACACCACTGTTGTGGGACGTATCACTGATGGTGATGAGTCAGAGTATAGAAGAGAGATCGAGCAACTGTCCATATGGTGCCAGCACAACAACCTGGCCCTCAACACCAGCAAAACCAAGGAACTGATTGTGGACTTTGGAAGGAGTAGGATGGGGACCCACAGTCCCGTTTATATCAACGGGTCGATGGTTGAAAGGGTCAAGAGCTTCAAATTCCTGGGTGTGCACATCTCTGAAGATCTTTCCTGGTCTGAGAACAATGATGCCATTATTAAGAAAGCACATCAGCGCCTCTACTTCCTGAGAAGATTACGTAGAGTCGGTTTGTCAAGGAGGACTCTCTCTAACTTCTACAGGTGCACAGTAGAGAGCATGCTGACCGGTTGCATCGTGGCTTGGTTCGGCAACTTGAGTGCCCTGGAGAGGAATAGACTACAAAAAGTAGTAAACACTGCCCAGTCCATCATCGGCTCTGACCTCCCTTCCATCGAGGGGATCTACCACAGTCGCTGCCTCAAAAAAGGCTGGCAGCATCATCAAGGACCTACACCATCCTGGCCACACACTCATCTCCCCTACTACCTTCAGGTAGAAGGTACAGGAGCCTGAAGACTGCAACGACCAGGTTCAGGAACAGCTACTTCCCCACAGCCATCAGGCTATTAAACCTGGCTCGGACATAACACTGAACTTTACTAGCCAATACTGTTATTTGCACTTTATCAGTATATTGACCATTGTGTATATATTTATAGAATGCCTTGTAGTAAATGCCTAATATGTTCTGTTGTGCTCAAGCAAAGCAAGAATTTCATTGTCCTACCAGGGACACATGACAATAAACTCACTTGACTTGACTTGACTTGAAGTTGCTGAACCAGGCCATGATGCAACCAGTCAAGATGTTCTGTACTGTACACCAGATGTTCAAGAGAGTATTCATCAACATAATGAATCTCTTCAATCTCCTAAAGCAGAAGAGGCGTTGATTGGGCTTTCTTTATGATTGCATCAACGTGCTGAGTCCAGGATAGATCTTCAGAGATATGCAAGCACAGTAACTTTAAGTTTTTTACTCTCTCCGCCACCATCCATTCAATGAAGACAGGCTTGTAGATTCTTAGCCTTCCTGTTCTAAAGTCAATAATCAGCTCCTTGGTTTTACTGACGTTGAGAGCAAATTTTTGCTCTGTCACCATTTATTCAGATGATCGATCTCCCTCCTATAGACTGACTCATCATTACTCGTTATTTTAGCTTAGTTTTGTTTAGAGATACAGCACGGAAACAGGCCCTTTGGCCCACCGAGTCCACGCCGACCCGCGAACCCTGCACATTAACACTCTCCTACACTCTACACATACTAGGGACAATTTTACATTGATACCGAGCCAATTAACCTACAAACCTGTACGTCTTCCGAGTGTGGGAGGAAACTGAAGATTTCGGAGAAAACCCACGCAGGTCACAGGGAGAACGTACAAACGCCATACAGACAGCACCCGTAGTCAGGATCGAACCCGGGTCTCTGGCACAGTGAACCAGAAACTCTACTGCTGCACCACCATGCCGCCACCATTCTTCCAACAATGGTGGTGTCACTGGCGAATTTAGAGATGGCGTTGAGACTGTATCTGGCTATGCACGGGTTGTTGTAGTGTTAAAATGTTATTGTACGTCTCATCAGATATGTTGAATAAGGTTCTAAGGGATAGCAAAATTCAACAGAGCTATTTAAAAATCTGTCAGCGAAATCTCTCATGTGACACCACATGGCCCCTGAAACAGTATGTGATACTGAAAAGCTCTGATTGAATTTTTCACAGCTGTTGATGCATAATAACTGCGTTGTATAAATCACTGCGTTCCAAAAAACAATTTATTGTGTGAGCATTTGAAAGCATTCAATGCAATGAGCTGCTGCACATTGCAAGCAGTATGTTTTTTTAATTTAGTTACAGTATTTACAGCACTGCAATAGACGTTTAAGAATATACTTAACATTATGCACACAGACAGAAAATTAGACTTGCACTGTTTCAATCATCCCAGCCACTGGGCAACCAAACAGCTTCTTATTCAAATTGAATCCAAATTTGATTAAACAACGCTCAGTCTGTTAGTGAGAAGCAAGACAAAATATGTAAGAAAGGACATGCTAGATGCAGGAGAAATGTTCCCGATGTTGATAGACAGAAAATGCTGGAGTAACTCAGCGGGTCAGGCAGCATCTCTGGAGGAAGTTCAAGTAACACTTGCAACCAGTGAGTACTCCAGCATATCTTCAACCTGAGCCTGAGCCTGGAGAGGCTTCCTGTGATGTGGAAGACATCTTGCCTGGTTCCTGTACCAAAGAGGAAGCGCCACATCTCCTCCAAAGATTACAGACCGGTTGTGCTGGCTTCACACATCATGAATTCCCTGGAGAGCCTGGTGCTCACTCACCCGCGACCCCTGGTTGAACCCTACCTGGACCCAGATGGGGTTTGAGGACACCATCATCCACCTGCTCCATCGTTCCGATGCTCACCTGGATGACCGGGAAGCACTGTGAGAGTCATGTTTTTTAACTTCTCCAGTGCTTTTAACACCATCCGGCCTGCACTGCTAGGGAGCAAACTGACGAAGATGCGGGTGGATGCTCCATTGGTGTCCTGGATCACCAACTGCCTGACTGGACGACTACAGTATGTCGTGCTACCGAACCGTGTCGCGGGTATGGTAGTGAGCAACACAGTGGCCCCCACAGAGGACGATCCTCTCTCCCTTCATTGATTGATTGATTGATTGATTGATTAGATTTTATTGTCATTTGAACCTCAAAGAGGCTCAAACGAAATTACATTTCCACAGCCATACAAACAAAACAATTCCTACACGACACACAAAGAATTCAATCGACAGAAAAACATCCATCACAGTGAATCTCCTCCTCACTGTGATGGAAGGCAAAGTCTTTTCTCCCCTGCACCATTTTTCTCCCGATGTTGAAGCCCCAGGCGGGCAATGTTAAGTCCCACGGCCGTTGAGGCCGCGCCGGGCGGTGTACGGCCTCGCTCCAGGCCCAAAAGTCACAAAGTTGGAGCCCCTGGCGGGCGCTGGAATGTCCCGCGGCCATTAAAGCCGCGCCTGCGATTTACGGCCCCGCTCCGAGCCGTTCCAACCCCGCGATACGGGCGGGAGAAGTTGCGTTGCGGGAGCTCCGGAAAGCGGTCTCTCACCCGGACCCGCGAGCTCCCGATATCATAGTCCACAGGTCTGCAGCTGGAGCTCCGGAGTCGGGCCGCAGCAGCGAGCCACCACCGCTCCCCACGCTCCGAGGCCGGCCAGCCCCACGATGGTAAGTCCGCAGCTCCACAGGCTCCGCGACTGGAACCCCCAGGTCGTCCCAGTCGGAGGCCGTTCCACGGAGCTCGGCCCCAACGACAAACGGAGACCCGACAGTGAAAAGGTCGGGTCTCCCATGCAAGGAAGAGATTTTTTAAAGTTTCCCCCTCCACCCCCCCGCCCCCCACATATACACAGTTAAAACAATATAAAAAAACACAAACAACTACATTTAACTAGACAAAAATAAAAAAAGACAGACGGACTGCAGTCGAGCCGCTGCCGTTAGGCGCCGCCACTTCCTGACTTCATCATCTTGGACCTACAGATATAACTTGGATTCCTGCCCCCTGCAGAAGTTTTCAGATGACTCTGCAATTGTGGGCTGCATCAGTGAGGGGAGGGAAGCTGGAATACAGACGTGTAGTCAACGACTTTGTTGAGTGGTGTGGGCTGAATCCCTGTAGTTCAACACCAACAAGTCTAAGGAGTTGGTGGTGGACTTTAGGAGGAGAGGAACACCCCTGTCCCCTCTCTCCATCAATTGTGGGATGTGCATTTTACTAGGGAGTACAAATACCTTGGAGTGAACTGGACAGTAAACTGGACTGGTCCAGGAACGCTGAGGCCCTGCACAAGAAGGGACAGAGCGGCTGTATTTCTGAGAAGTCTCTGCAGTAAGATACTGCAGATGTTCTGCCAATTGGTGGAAGCCAGTGCCATCATCTGTCCTGGGGGCGGAGTTGGTTTCATGGGAAGTGGTCTTGGAGGGGAGGATGCTCCTCAAACTGCAGAGCATCCTGGACAATACAGCTCACCCCCACACTGGTCAACCTGGGGATAACAGTACCTTCAGCCACCATGATGCAGAACAGAACGCCTCAGGAGATCCCATTCTTCCCTGTGGCTATCAACTATTACAATCTCCACCCCCTTCTGTCATGGGGTAAATTGAGACTGACTCCCCCCCCCCCCGCCCCACCCCCTCATCAATCTTTGCACATCCCCAAGCCTTTTCCACTCGTCACTTAATTTCATGTTTCATATATTTTGTGCTTTTTATGACTGTTGGCAGATCAATTCCCCTCCTGGGATAAATAAAGTTCTATCATATCGTATTGTATCCCCTCTCTCTCCGTCCCTCCCCCACCCTAGTCCTCCTGCTAATTTCACTGTCCCTTCGTCATCACCTCGTCCCAAGCAACAATGGAGAATTGTGGGCTCCACTCTTCCCGATGCAGGCTCTGCTTTGTTTTGTACCTTCCCAAACATCTAGTTCCCCCCTCCCCTCCCCTCCCCCCCCTCACCCCACCCCTCAGTCTGATTATAGGTCTCAACCCAAACGGTCACCTATTCCTTTTTTCCAGAGATGCTGCCTGGCCCGCTGAGTTACTCCAGCACTTTGTGTCTATCTTCAGTGACTAGCAAGAGGTGTGTTCAGTCTGCTATGAACTATCATTCGCAGGTTAATTAATTCTTCCTTTAATATACTGCTTCTATTGACAGAGAGAGCAAGAGGAAGAGTGCATTATTGAATTCACCTAATCTGATAATCAGCCTGGGCTTAGCATCTTGACATCATATCAATACTGATCAAAGTACACCATTATCAGAGATTTAATAATTTCATTTTATGTCATATGCTGTTGACCCTCGGATGGCACAAGTAAGGATGAGTTGTTAGCTGACTGCTGGTGAAACACTCAATGCTCTAATGCAGGACCAGTGACATT
>JAXLNO010001572.1:114631-179749 GCA_038087875.1 Malacoraja senta | reverse complement strand
CGCAGGTCATGGGGAGAACATACTGTACAAACTCCGTACAGACAGCACCCGAAGTCGGGATCGAACCCGGGTCTCTGGCGCTGCAAGCACTGTAAGGCAGCAAATCTACCGTTGAGCCACAGTGCTGCCACGTGTTTAGTAAATATCTATCTACCTCTATAAAAATATTCAATGCCTTTGTTTCTTCCTGTGATGGGTCTCAAAGATTCGTGAACCTCTGAGAGAAAAATAACACTTCATCTTTGTCGTAAACGGGTAACTCCTATTCTTAAACAGTGATCTCTAGTTCTAGATTCTCCCAGATGAGGACATTTCCTCTTGTGATTTACCTATCAAAGTCTCCCAGAACTTTATGTGTTTCAATTAGGATTTGATCCTGACTACTATCTGTGTTTGTCCGTTCTCCCTGTTTCCAGCATCTGCAGTTCCTTCTTAAACACTTTGTCTACTCCACTGCGAAATCTCCTCAAGGTATGCCTACTTTGAAGAAGTTCTCCTCCTCTCTCCGGAGACAGTTTCACAACCTCCTCTCTAACTGCCCCCCCCTCTGTGATCCCCCCTGCCCTCCAACTCTACGACCACATCCTTACCCAAACTCGATACCACAGCCACATCTGCTTCCTCGGGGCATGCCTGCGCCTCCATCTCATACCTCATGGCTTTCAGCTCCAGTTCCCTACCTCCCAGTTCGGACCTCAGCCGGACTATCGGTACCGACTGGCTATCTACTGGCATACCCAACAATTCTCTAACCGGGCTCTGAGATCTACTCTGACTGCGATGCGCCGGCACCAGCAGGACCTTGCATTGACCCTCCCGGAACTGTATTTCATCCGTCGGAAGATCCACCTCTTCAATCAAAGATTCCTGGCCCACCTTAACTCCACCAAGGACCTGAAATTAGCTCGCCTCCAGGCCGCTCCCGCCGCCGACACTCGACCGCCCGCAGGCTCCGGGCCCCAACTCCGGCCTGCATCGCCTGCCTGAGTCCCGCGACGCCATCTTGGCCACGAAGAGCGCCTCCAGTACTCACCAAGACGCCGCCTTCACCGACTTCCACGTTGATGCTGCCGTCGATGCTGCCGCCGACCTTCGCCGACCTTCGCCTCCCTACCGATGACGCCCAGCCTCGCCGCTTCAACGGTAACTCAGACTTCCTCCCCCTCGCCGATTCCTCCGAACCTCGCCGCCCCCCGGGACCGCCCAACCTCATCGCCGCACCGGGCTCATCTGACATCGCCATCGCACTGGGCCCACCGAACATCACAGCCGCACCCGGTACTCCTAACATCGCCGTCGCACCGGGCCTATTTAACATCGCCGCCGGACCGGGGCACCCGGAACATGGCCGCCGCACCGCACCCTACTCATCTCGTCGCCTCACCGAGTTGGTCGAACCGCGCCTCCCCACTGACCATTCGCCCACCGGGACCCCGACTCTACTGCCCACGGACTCCGACCATCGGGTCCGCCGACCCTCGCCACTGCAACGCCCTCCACCCCCGCGGACCCCGACTCTACCGCCCACGGACTCCTACCGTCGGGTCCGCCGACCCTCGCCACTGCAATGCCCTCCAGCCCCGCGGACCCCGACTCTACTGCCCACGGACTCCTACCGTCGGGTCCGCCGACCCTCGCCACTGCACCTCCCTCCAGCAGCCCTCACCTGCAACTGGTCTCTGTACTGGGCCTGAAGCCTCCACGCTGCTCACTCCTACTCTCCTGGGTTTGACTCCACTGGGTCCTAGCGCTAGTCGGCCTATCCCTGGTTACCTCAGTGTTAGTTCCACTGATTCTTCCCCATCCCTCTCCAACTATGGGACCCCTTCTCTTCCCACCCACACTACAGCCCTCTCACCCTCCCACCCCCTGACCACCCACCACCCCCCCACCACCCACCACCCCCCCACCACACATCGCCTCATCCCCATTCCACCCACCTGCCTTCCTCCGGCCCCAACCCCCATCCCTGCCGGGTGTTCACCATCCCCCCCTGACCTCCCCCTCTCCGACATCGAATGGTCTGTCCTCAGCAGAGGTCTTACCTTTGCCCCCCTCCGTCCCCACCTCAATGAGTTCCGCGCCCTCCATGACTTGGAACTCTTCTACCGTCGCCTCCGCCTCACAGTGCACTTCCATGGGAAGGAGTCCTCGCCCCCCACTGATTACCCCTTTTCCCGTCTCCAACGCACCCCCTCCTCGTGGAACCCCCCTCGTGGCCTTCCGGCTTTAGAACTCTTTATCAAAAACTGCCGCCGCGACATCAACAGCCTCAACTTCTCCACTCCCCTGTCTCACTCCAATCTAGCCCCCCTGAACGCACTGCCATCGACTCACTCCGCAACAACCTAGATTGGGTTATCAAGCCCGCCGACAAGGGAGGTGCCGTGGTAGTCTGGCGCGTCGATCTCTACAAAGCTGAGGCCACGCGCCAACTCTCGGACACCTCCTCCTACTTACCCCTGGACCATGACCCCACTGACGAGCACCAGGCCACCATCTCCAGCACCATCACCGACTTCATCAACTCCCACCTAGAAGAGATAAGACTCCTCCTAGCAGGTAAACCAGATCACTTCCACCTGACGTGGTCTGCATTTATAGAATTATTACAAATATAGGGTAAAAAGGTACCTTTAAAAAAAAAAATTGAGGTCAGGTAAGGGGGGGATGATAGTTGAAGCGTTGGTATGTCCCATTTGCGTAATGCTCATAAAAATATTTGTTTCTCTCTTTTTCCTCTTTCTCTTTCTCTTTCTTTTCTAGGGTCTATTTCTTAACTCTTTTTCTTTTGTTTTTAATTTTGTTCTTATAGGGTCTTCGTCCTTTTTACTTGTCACATTTTCTATACTCTCACTTTTTCCTTCACTTTCTTCTTTCTTTCAATCTTTTCCTTTTCTAGTGTAAAAATAATTTTAAAAATAAATAAATAAATTAAAAAAAAAACTCCCACGCCCTGCCCAACCGAGCCTCCAACCTCATCGTTCCCCAGCCCCGCACGGCCCGATTTTACCTTCTCCCCAAAATCCACAAACCTGCCTGTCCCGGCAGACCCATTGTCTCTGCCTGTTTGTGCCCCACCGAACTCATTTCCACCTACCTTGACTCCATCCTACCCCCCTTGGTGAAATCCCTCCCTATGTTCAAGACACGTCAGACACTCTCCGTCGTCTCCGCGCATTCCATTCTCTAGGCCCTCACCCCCTCATCTTCACCATGGACGTCCAGTCACTCTACACCTCCATCCCCCACCAGGATGGTCTCAAAGCCCTCCGGTTCTTCCTCGACCAGAGAAGCAACCTATACCCAGCCACGCACACCCTCCTCCGCCTAGGTCCTTACCCTCAATAACTTCTCGTTTGACTCCTCCCATTTCCTCCAAATACAAGGCATAGATATGGGCACACGCATGGGCCCCAGCTACGCCTGCCTCTTTGTCGGGTATGTAGAACAATCCTTGTTCAATACATACCAGGGCCCCATCCCCGACCTCTACCTCCGCTACATCGACGACTGCTTTGGTGCCACCTCCTGCACCCACACACAACTGACTGACTTCATCCGCTTCACCACCAACTTCCATCCGGCACTCAAATACACCTGGACCATTTCCGACACTTCCCTACCATTCCTTGACCTCACTATCTCCATCGCAGGTGATAGACTTCTTACCGACATCCACTATAAATCTACTGACTCCCATGGCTATCTGGACTACACTTCTTCCCACCCTGCTTCCTATAAGGACTCATAGATACATAGATACATAGAAAATAAGTGCAGGAGTAGGCCATTCGGCCCTTCGAGCCTGCACCGCCATTCAATATGATCATGGCTGGTCATCCAACTCAGTATCCCGTACCTGCGTTCTCTCCATACCGCCTGATCCCTTTAGCCACAAGGGCCACATCTAACTCCCTCTTAAATATAGCCAATGAACTGGCCTCAACTACCCTCTGTGGCAGAGAGTTCCAGAGATTCACCACTCTCTGTGTGAAAAATGTTCTTCTCATCTCGGTTTTAAAGGATTTTCCCCTTATCCTTAAGCTGTGACCCCTTGTCCTGGACTTCCCCAACATCGGGAACAATCTTCCTGCATCTAGCCTGTCCAACCCCATAAGAATTTTGTAAGTTTCTATAAGATCCCCTCTCAATCTCCTAAATTCTAGCGAGTATAAGCCGAGTCTATCCAGTCTTTCTTCATATGAAAGTCCTGACATCCCAGGAATCAGCCTGGTGAACCTTCTCTGCACTCCCTCTATGGCAATAATGTCCTTTTGCTATGAAAGCTAACATACCATTCGCTTTCTTCACTGCCTGCTGCACCTGCATGCCTACTTTCAATGACTGGTGTACCATGACACCCAGGTCACGCTGCATCTCCCCTTTTCCTAATCGGCCCCCATTTAGATAATAGTCTGCTTTCCTGTTTTTGCCACCAAAGTGGATAACCTCACATTTATCCACATTATACTGCATCTGCCAAACATTTGCCCACTCACCCAGCCTATCCAAGTCACCTTGCAGTCTCCTAGCATCCTCCTCACAGCTAACAGAATAGTGCGCCGAGCTTCTAAGATCATCGGTTGCAGCACACTTCCCTCAGTGACTCAACAAGACTCATCAGAAAGGCCAAAAAAATCATAGCAGACCACTTTCACCCAGCACATCACCTCTTTAATCTCCTCCCATCAGGAAGGAGATATAGAAGCATTAAAAGTAAAACATCTCGCTTCAGAGACAGCACCTACCTCCAAGCCATCAGATATTTGAATTTGCACTAATCACTTTGCATTTTCTTTTGCACTTGCACCTACGTTTAACATGACGCTGCTGGGTACTGTCCTTCCTGTATATATTGTCCTTCGTACGATATTGTCTGTATTATTTATTATTTATTGTGGTGTATGTGGTGGATGTATTGTACTGAATTGTATCTGTCTGAGAGCGAACCAAGACACATTCCTATCAACTTGTTGACATGGCAATAAACTTCTTGAATCTTGAATCTTGAATCTTGAATCTTGAATCTAACACTGCCCCCCAGCTTAGTGTCATCCGCAAGCTTGGAAATGTTGCCTTCAATTCCCTCATCCAGTTCATTAATATAAATTGTAAATAGCTGGGGTCCCAGCACTGAGCCTTGCGGTACCCCACTAGTCACTGCCTGCCATTGTGAAAAGGACCCGTTTACTCCTACTCTTTGCTTCCTGTTTGCCAGCCAGTTCTCTATCCACATCAATACTAAACCCCCAATACCATGTGCTGTAAGTTTGTATACTAATCTCTTATGTGGGACCTTGTCGAAAGCCTTCTGAAAGTCCAGATACAACACATCCACTGGTTCTCCCCTATCCACTCTACTAGTTACATCCTCGAAAAATTCTATAAGATTCGTCAGTCACGATTTACCTTTCGTAAATCCATGCTGACTTTGTCCAATGATTTCACCACTTTCCAAATGTGCTGCTATCCCATTTTTAATAACTGACTCTAGCAGTTTCCCCACTACCGATGTTAGACTAACTGGTCTGTAATTCCCCGTTTTCTCTCTCCCTCCCTTCTTAAAAAGTGGGGTTACATTTGCTACCCTCCAATCCTCAGGAACTACTCCAGAATTTAAAGAGTTTTGAAAAATTATCACTAATGCATCTACTATTTCTGGAGCTACTTCCTTAAGTACTCTGGGATGCAGCCTCTCTGGCCCTGGTGATTTATCGGCCTTTAATCCATTCAATTTACCCAACACCACTTCTCGACTAACCTGGATTTCACTCAGTTCCACCATCTCCTTAGACCCGCGGTCCCCTGCTATTTCCGGCAGATTATTTATGTCTTCCTTAGTGAAGACGGAACAAAAGTAGTTATTCAATTGGTCCGCCATATCCTTGTTCCCCATGATCAATTCACCTGTTTCTGACTGCAAGGGACCTACATTTGTTTTAACTAATCTCTTTCTCTTCACATATCTATAAAAACTTTAGCAGTCAGTTTTTATGTTCCCTGCCAGTTTTCTTTCATAATCTATTTTCCCTTTCCTAATTAAGCCCTTTGTCCTCCTCTGCTGGTCTCTGAATTTCTCCCAGGCCTCTGGTATGCTGCTTTTTCTGGCTAATTTGTACGCATCATCTTTTGCTTTGATACTATCCTTGATTTCCCTTGTTATCCACGGATGCACTACCTTCCCCGATTTATTCTTTTGCCAAACTGGGATGAACAATTGTTGTAGTTCATCCATGCAGCCTTTAAATGCCTTCTATTGCATATCCACCGTCAACCTTTTAAGAATCAATTGCCAGTCTATCTTGGCCAATTCACGTCTCATACCCTCAAAGTTACCTTTCTTTAAGTTCAGAACCCTTGTTTCTGAATTAACAACGTCACTCTCCATCCTAATGAAGAACTCAACCATATTATGGTCACTCTTGCCCAAGGGGGCACGCACAACAAGACTGCTAACTAACCCTTCCTCATTACTCAATACCCAGTCTGGAATAGCCTGCTCTCTCGTTGGTTCCTCTACATGTTGGTTTAGATAACTATCCCGCATACATTCCAAGAAATCCTCTTCCTCAGCACCCCTGCCAATTTGATTCACCCAATCTATATGTAGATTGAAGTCACCCATTATAACTGTTTTGCCTTTGTTGCACGCATTTCTAATTTCCTGTTTGATCCCATCCCCAACTCCACTACTACGGTTAGGTGGCCTGTACACAACACCCACCATCCCCTACTCCCAATTCCTCCGTCTACGCCGCATCTGCTCCCAGGATGAGGCGTTCCACACCAGGGCATCCGAAATGTCCTCATTCTTCAGGGAACGGGGGTTCCCCTCCTCCAGCATAGATGAGGCTCGCACCAGGGTCTCTTCCATACCCTGCAACACTGCTCTCTCTCCCCATCCCCCCACTCGCAACAAGGGCAGAGTCCCCCTAGTCCTCACCTTTCACCCCACCAGCCGTCATATACAACAAGTAATCCTCCGTCAGTTTCGCCACCTCCAACATGACCCCACCACTCGCCACATCTTCCCATCTCCCCCCATGTCTGCCTTCCGCAAAGACCGCTCCCTCCATAACTCCCTTGTCAATTCTTCCCTTCCCTCCCGTACCACCCCCTCCCCGGGAACTTTCCCTTGCAACCGCAAGAGATGCAACACTTGTCCCTTCACCTCCCCCCTCGACTCCATTCAAGGACCCAAGCAGTCGTTCCAGGTGCGACAGAGGTTCACCTGCATCTCCTCCAACCTCATCTATTGCATCCGCTGCTCTAGATGTCAGCTGATCTACATTGGTGAGACGAAGCGGAGGCTTGGCGATCGTTTCGCCGAACACCTCCGCTCGGTCCGCAATAACCAACCTGACCTCCCAGTGGCTCAGCACTTCAACTCCCCCTCCCATTCCATATCCGACCTCTCTGTCCTGGGTCTCCTCCATGGCCAGAGCGAGCAACACCAGAAATTGGAGGAAATGCACCTCATATTCCGCTTGGGAAGTCTGCATCCTGGGGGCATGAACATTGAATTCTCCCAATTTTGCTAGCCCTTGCTGTCTCCTCCCCTTCCTCAGCCCTCGGGCTGTCTCCTCCCATCCCTCAGCCCTCGGGCTCCTCCTCCGCATTTTTCCTTTCTTCTCCCCACCCCCCATCAGTCTGAAGAAGGGTTTTGGCCCGAAACGTTGCCCATTTCCTTCGCTCCATAGATGCTGCTGCACCCGCTGAGTTTCTCCAGCATTTTTGTGTACCTCCCTGTGACCTGCGTGGCTTCCCTCCGGGAGCACACTCTAAAGACGTACAGTTTGTAGGTTCATTGGCTTGGTAAAATTGTAAAATTGTCCCTAGTATGTGAGGGATAATTCTAGTGTGCGGGGATCGCTGATCTCTAAACTAAACTAAAGTAAAAGGCAAACTCCAGCAGATCCAAATCAAGTCCTCCATCTAATCTTTCTTATGTCAAAATTGTACATGGACTCAAGATGGGATCTCACTAATACCCTGTATTATTGAAGAATTGCCTCCCCAATTTTGCAGTCTATTCTCCTTGCAATGAACACTAACAATCTGTTAGCTTCACTAATTAGTTGCTGCATTTCCATGCTAATATTTTCTACATTACACACACGGACACCCGCATCTCCCTGTGTCTCAGATCTCCGTAATCACTTGCCATTTACATAACATGTTGCCTTTATATCTCCTGCCAAAGTGAACAAGTTCACATTTTCTCACATTGTACATCACTTGCCAAATCTTTGCCTACTCATTTAACCATTCCTATATCTCTTTATAGACTCCTTATGTCCTCTATAAGACTCATTCACCTATACATCTTGTTGTCCATCCTCTTCCTACTGTTGTGAAGGAAAGAACAGCACGCGCTGGTTTAAATCGAAGATGGACACAAAATGTTGGGTCTGTTGCTGTCCCATTCCTTGGTTCTTGGTTCTTGGTCCTTCTCTCCAGAGATGCTGCCTGTCCCACTGAGTTACTCCAGAAATTTGTGTTTATAGCTCTATCTACTGTTGTTGGGGAGTCTGGGGTTATCATGGGAAAATTAGGGTCACAAATTCAAGTTTGTGGTTGTGAGATTAGCTCAACATGGCAACAGTGCCCATCTGTTCTGTATTGAATCTTTAATAAAGATTGAAATCCAGAAATATCACATGACATGTTGGACTTTGCTTTCCAAAAGCCTTAAATAAATTTCCCTGTGAAAACTGCGGAAATTGCAGGTAAAACAAATTAAATTGGCTGAATAGAAGTCAAACCAGCCTGTTCACAAACTCCTGCCAGAATGGAGTTCTCTTGGGATTGGTGCCGAGCTTCCAACTGTTCCTAAGTAAATTAAATGATGTAGATTCAATGACCCAGTGAAAAGTGGTTGCGATTACAGAAGCTCTTATGAAGCAAGAAAACTACAAAGTACCAAAATGAGAGGACTTTCTTTTCAGCAATTTAGTTTAGTTTAGTTTAGATTATAGATAAAGCGCGGAAACAGGTCCTTTGGCCCACCGAGTCTGCACCGACCAGCGATCCCCGCACATTAACACATTCCTACACACTGGGGACTATTTACACATACACCAAGACAATTAACCTACAAACCTGTACGTCTTTGACATTAAAATTACCCAGATCGTGAGTTTCCACAACGGTACTCCAAGCATCTTAAGCGTGGGCTCAGTGAGATTGGATTCACTTACTTACTTAGAATACCACAGTTGTAACACCAAGGGCGGCATGGTGGCGCACTGGTAGAGTTGCAGCCTTACAGCTCCAGAGACCCGGATTGAATCCTGACTGTCTGTATGGAGTTTGTACGTTCTCCCTGTGACCATGTAGGTTTTCCCCGGGTGTTCCTGAACCTGGACATTACAGTTTTCAGGCTCCTATACCTTCTTCCCGATGGCAGGGGTGAAATGAGTGTGTGGCCAGGGTGTTGTGTGGCTCTGATGATTGCTTTTTTGATCCAGTGACTCCGGTAAATCCCTCTGGGTGGGGAGGTCGGAACCGGTGATGGACTGGGCATTGTTCGCATCTTTTTGCCGTCTTCTTCGCTCATGGGCGTTCAAGTTGCCTAGTTTCTCTAGATTGCCTGAGGTTGAGGGGAGACCGGATAGTGTATAAAATGATGAGAGGCTTAAATAGGGTAGGCAGTCATAACTCTTTTCCCCACAATGGAAAAGTGAAATACATATAGCTTGAAGTTTAAACGTTTAAAGATGTGTGGAAGAAGTTTTTGGGTGGTGGGTGCCAGGAACACACCTGCTGGTGGAAGCATGTCCGATAGCGGTGTTGAAGAGGCTTTTAGAAAGGCACATGGATGTGCAGGGGATGAAGGGGGTGGGGGGTATAGATCATGTGCAGGTAGATGAGATTAGCTCAACATGGCATCATGTTTGGCCTAGTCATTCTGGGTCGAAGGGCCTGTTCCCATTTACTGCTTTCCTATGCCATTAACCAAACAAATGAAACTAATTTAGTGGTGCTGAAGTCAACTCAATATTGCATTAAGAAAGCCCAACAATCTGCAAACGTCCAATGCACAGCTTTACTGATGGAAAGGTATTGCAAAGGACTGGCAGTAAATATATTTGTGATTCAATGAATTGAATTGAATTGGATTGACTACTTTATTGTCTGCCATATGTGACAAGTCACAGTGAAATTCTTTGCTTGCATCCCCAAGGTATGCAATAGTTGCCACATAAAGGGCACCAACAAAGTATCTCACGCCATGTCCTCCTTTGTTCTCCACCCTCACCCTCCTCCCCTCCTCATGGCAGTTCCCCCATTGTGTAGGAAGGAACTGCAGATGATGGCTTAAACTTAATGCATTCCCTCTCTCTCCATCCCTCCCCACCCAAGTTGTACCAGCTTCTCGTTCTCACCCAACAAAGAAGCTAACAAAGGCCAGTTTCCTTTACCACTGTTATTTTTTTACATATCTTCCATTCATTTGTTCTATATCTCTCTACATCACCATCTATATCTCTCGTTTCCCTTTCCGCGTGAGTTTCAGTCTGAAGAAGGGTCTCGACCCAAAGTGCCACCCTGTAGCGGCACCTGCTTGCGCACGCAGGTATCGAACCTGGTGTTCGGAAGCCGCGGTCACGTGACTCGGGAGGGGCTGCTGTTTTTCGCGCGGTTTCGCTTTCGCGCGGCAGTTGAGTGCTGACCACCGTTGTGGCTAGACGTGTTGTAAGAACCTGTGAGCTAAGAAGCTATTTTCAAAATAAAATAAGTTATAAAACTTAGTTGTCGTTCTTGCGACTGCCAAAACCCATTCCTTCTCTCCAGAGATGCTGCCTATCCCAGAGTTACTCCAGCATTCTGCGTCTATCTTCGGGTCCTCCATAGTTCTCCTGCCCCCCACAATGCAGTTTGCAAGTATTCGGATGCTCAAAACTCTGAAACAAATGGTGCCATGGAGCCAAATTCCTCAGCCTGGTATCTTGTGTGTTTCACCGCTTGTTACTGACAAGGCCTATTGATTAATTCACTTCATGTAACTGATGAGGCTTATTAATTAATTCAGTGGTAATTGACAAAGCTCATTCCCTTCTTTTCAAGGCTTGTTAAATGACTGTTAGTAATTGACTTGGCACGCTTTTCAATTCTACTCCTTTGTTTATTTTATAATGGCCTGTTCCAAGGTTTACAGTATGTAACTAAAAAATTCCCAAAACCTCAGAGCATTTTTCTTTAATTCAGTTTTGTTTATTGTCACGTGTACCGAGGTACAATGAATAGCCTTTGTTGCGTGCGAACCAGTCAGTGGAAAGACAATACACCATTACAATCGAGCCATCCACAGTGTACAAACACATGATAAAGGAAATAATGTTTGATGCAAGATAAAGCCAGTAAGGTCCAATTAAAGATAGACCGAGGTCCTCTAATGACGTAGATAGGAGCTCAGGACCGCTCTCTACTTGTTGATAGGATGATTCATTTGCCTGATTACAGCTGGGAAGAAACTGTCCCTGAATCTGGAGGTGTGGATTTTTATACTTCTGTTCCACTTGCCGGATGGGAGAGGGGAGAAGAGGGGTGAGAAGAGGGGTGAGAAGCGGGGTGAGAAGCGTCCTTGATACTGCTAGTGGCCTTGCCGAGGAAACATGAAGTGTAGATGGAGGCAAGGAATGGAAGTTGGTTCGTGTGATGGTCTAGGCTGTGTCCGTCCGCAATGCTCTTTAATTTCTGGCGGTCTTGCCCAAGTCAAGCTGTGATGCATCCTGATAAAATGCTTTCTATGACTCATCTGTGGAGGTTGGTGCTTTTCTCCAAAAGCAATAGTTCAATTGTTTATTCACATTATATTTAGCAGCAAACCAATAGGTTACGGCAGAAAATAATAAGCTAATTAATTGTCTCATTTGCAAAGCAGACTGCAGGGATGGAATACTCCAATCATATGAATAATTTCTCACATGAATAAAATTGTATTTAGTTTTTAGATTGAAGATAGGAACTACAAAAATAATCATTTCAACATTGAAACCCAAGCTGATTTCCAATCTCAAAACTTAATGGAACATCAAGGAAGGTGATATGGTTTAAATATAAGATTTATAAGATTCATAAGTTATAGGAGCAAAATTAGGCCATTAGGCCCAATAGGTCTACTCCACCATTCAATCATGGCTGATCTATCTTTCCTTCTCAACCCCTGACACCTGCACTTATTTAGCGAATGCAAAGTCCTTTAGCCAAGCAGTTGCCTCTTGATCTGCTGTATGAAGGGTGACAAGTCCTCCTTTAAGTCTTTTTTGACGGCATGCTTCAATGATGTGTTGCATTGTTTGCTGCTCTCCACAAGCACACCGTGGGGTTGGGCTGCTGCCCCATTTGTGAAGGCTGGCCAAGCAGGGGCCATGTCCAGTCCTGAATCTATTCAGCGTCGTCGAATGCTTCCTTGGGAGATTGGTGCCAGGGTGGGGTCTGACACCAGATATTTATTTGGGACGTCCTTGGACTCCCATTCCTTTTTCCAAGCTGATTGAGTGGTGAAATCAGCTGGTGGTGGGTTCTTCCAACCTGCACTAATCAAGAATCTATCTATCTCTGCCTTAAAAATATCCATTGACTTGGCTTCCACAGCCTCTGTGGCAATTAATTCCACAGATTCACCACCCTCTGACTAAAGGAACGTCCTTTAATTCTGAGGCTATAGTTCAAGACTCTCTCACGTGAAAACATCCACTCCACATCCACTCTATCCAGGCCTGTTTCCCATTGTTTAGGACTTTGCCTGCTCTTTTCTGGTGAAGCTGTGATTAAAGTGCTTAGAGTCATAAATTCATAGTGTGATACAGTGTGGAAACAGGCCCTTTGGCCCATCTTGCCCACACCAGTCAACATGTCCCAGCCACACTAGTCCCACCTGCCTGTGCTTGGTCCATATCCCTCCAAACTTGTCCTATCCATGTACCTGTCCAACTATTTCTTAAACATTGGGATAGTCCCTGCCTCAACTACCTCCTCTGGCAGCTCGTTCCATACACCCACCACCCTTTGTGTGAAAAAGCTACCCCTCAGATTCCTATTAAATCTTTTCCACTTCACCTAGAACCCACAGTACGTCCTCTGGTCCTCGATTCCCCTACTCTAGGCAAGAGACTGTGCACCTACCCGATCTATTCCTCTCATGATTTTATGCACCTCAATAAGATCACCCCTCATCCTCCTGTGCTCCATGAAATAGAGTCCCAGCCTATTCAACGACTCCCTATAGCTCAGACCCTCTAGTCCTGGCAACATCCTTGTAAATCTTCTCTGAACCCTTTCAAGCTTCACAACATCTTTGCTATCTCGTGGTGCCCAGTACTGAACACAATTCTTTCAATTCAGTATACCTTATTCACGGTTCACACTGCAATCTCCTCTACACAAGGGAGACTTGCAAATTGCAGATTGGCCATTCGCTCTGTTGAACACTTCCATTCAGTTTACACGTATGACCCTGAGCTTCTGGTCACTGCTCATTCTAATTCTCCGCTCCATTTCCATTCCGAGCTCCATGCCCTCTCTCTCCAAGAGAGTTCCAATGAAACACAGTGAAGCTCGGGGAATATCCTCTCATCTGCCGATTAGATATTTAGCAACTTCCTGGATTGCACATCAGTTTCAGTGCAGAGCGATTTCCTCTCACACTCCAAATGCGTACAGGTTTGTAGGTTATTTGACTTGGTATCATTGTAAATTGTCCCTAGTGTCTGTAGGGCAGTGCTTGTGTGCAGGGATCACTGGTCGGCGCGGACTTGGTGGGCCGAAGGACCTGTTTCTGTGCTGTATCTCCAAGCTAAACTAATCTAAACTTAACTCTAAACTGAACTAAAAAAACATAATTACTGCTCTCATTTACTTCCCCAGCTGGCTGTGGCAATGATTCGGCTCATCCCATTTACAACTCCCTGCCATTCCTTGACTCAATTTGTTTCAAGACCATCCCTGCTACCACTTAGAATCACAGTCATCCTACACAGAAACATGCCTTCTGTGCACCATGTCTATACTGACCACAAAGTACCTATCTATACCTATGTATGTGTGGGGGGCGGGGGAAACTTGTTTTAGTCTCGTGGACTTCGGGAGCCGCGGTCTACTGGGAGGAGGCGGCCGCTCCAGACACTCCGGGCCGCTGAGAGTGTTCACCCGACGCCGGAGCTTCATCATCCGGCGAGAGGGCCTGAAGCATCGGGCTGCCGTATCGGCAACTGAAGAGGCCTCAATAGGCCCCGACTATGGGTGAACTGGGGATGGGACTGGACTTTGCTGCCTTCCCCCACAGTGGGTACCATTGTGGGGGGGTGTTTTTATGTTGTTAAATTCTTTAATGTTATCTTTATTTGTGTGCTGCATGGCAAGTCAAATTTCACTGCACTAATTGGTGTACGTGACAATAAATGTCTATCTATCTATCTATCTATCTATCTATCTATCTATCTATCTATCTATCTATCCATCTTCTTTCTCATATCTCCGTCTCCGTCTGCGCTGAGGCCTAATCGCAGAGCTGGCGGCCTCCAACTGGAACCGACCTCGAGGCTCCGGAGGCAGAGCCAGGACTCACCATCGCGAACCTGGCCGACTTTGGGGCTGTAGTGGCACTGCGGCGGCGGCCCGACTTCGGAGTCTCGGAGGCTTCGGCCGCAGGCCCAGTGGACGACAACATCGGGAGCTCGCAGGTCCCAGGTTGGTGACCGATTCTCCAGAGCTTCCACAACAACAGCTTCGTCCGCTGGACCGGAGGGTGGAAGCTTCGTCCTTCCCGGGCCGCGGAGTTTGAACCGGCCCGTTCACGGAGATCGGATTTGGCCGCTGGACTTACCATCACCCGGCGGGGGGTCCAACATGGAAAGCCTGGATCGCCTCAACGCAGAGGGAGAACAAGAAAGGAAGAGACAAGGACTTTAAGACTTTTGCCTTCCATCACAGTGAGGAGGTGCCTGGTAGACTCACTGTGGTGGATGTTAAACTGTGTTCATTGTGTGTTCTGTTATTTTATTCTGGTATGACTGCATGGCATTTAATTTCGTTCAAACTAACAAGTTTGAATGACAATAAAGGATAATAAAGGGCAGCACGGTGGCGTAGCAATAGAGCTACTGCCTTACAGGGTCAGAGACCCGGGTTTGATCAAGTATTAAGTCAAGAGTCAAGAGTGTTTTATTGTCAAAGAAGGAACTGCAGATGCTGGAATATCGAAGGTACACAAAAATGCTGGAGAAACTCAGCGGGTGCAGCAGCATCTATGGAGCGAAGGAAATAGGCAACGTTTCAGGCCGAAGAAGGTTTTCGGCCCGAAACGTTGCCTATTTCCTTCGCTCGATAGATGCTGCTGCACCCGCTGAGTTTCTCCAGCATTTTTGGGTACCTTGTGTTTTATTGTCATATGTCCCAGATAGAACAATGACATTCTTACTTGCAGCATCACAACAGAATAAGTAAACATAGTACACTGTAAACAATATAATAAATGAGAGAGAAAACTAAGTTCAGTGTGTGTATATATACACATACTCACAAATACACATAAATATACTTGTATGTGCATTATCGAATTATTCTTATAATGAGGCTCGTACAACGACGTAATCGGAGTCTGTCTTTATTTAGCAACTCTATACAGCAGCAGCCTCGTGTGCATGCCCGGGCCTGCTTCCTAAGTCCGTCCGGTTACGCCCACAGCCCCAACTTCAGGCCGGATGCCGTCACTGCAGCCTGACCACTGGCAGCAGCGCCACCCTCCGGTTACTACAAAATAAAGGCATTCCTTACACTATTATTCCATAATACCACGTCTCCCTTTCTTTGAGAACAAAGGGTGGACTACCTTTGTCTCTGCAGGTCTTAAGGGGTTTATTCTGCCCTTTTGCTGAAAGACCTGTCCCTGATCAAACAAATCAATAAATCACCAATCAAGTCTCTGCGGCTTTCTAACCTCTCTCCCACACCTGGTCCGCACAGTCTCTGTGGTGGGGCCCTCTCTGCCGGGTGATGTTGTCACTGGTGGAGCTGGCTCTGGTGTAGGTGAATCTTCTCCCACCGGTGGCTCATCAGCGTCGACTACCCCACTGTTGGTCTGCAGCGGCACCAAGTGATGCCGGTTCCTCCTCAGTGTGCCCTGAGGCACCTGGACAATATAAGAGCGAGGGGTGTTGTGTGTAGATAGCACTGTGCCCTGGACTCGTGCATCGGTGATCCACACATCCTCCCCAGGTACGAGTGGCTCCAGGTTTCTCGCTCCGTGCCTCTTGTCGAAGGATCTTGCGTCGTTCCTCCTCTTCTCCCTTTCTTTGGCCCCCAGTGCGTTGTAGTCAGGCAAAACTGGATTCAGCAGGGTTGGAAGGGCAGGAACTGTAGCGCGGAGGCGGCTCCCCATCAACAGCTCGGCCGGGCTATAGCCATTCTGTAGAGGGGTTGCTCTGTAGGCCAGCAATGCAAGATATGGGTCTGATGCCTTTGTTAGCAGGTTATTTACGGTTTGTACAGCGCGTTCCGCCTCCCCATTGCTCTGAGGAAACGTGGGGCTGCTCGTGATGTGCACAAAGCCATACTCTGCTGCAAAGGCTTTAAAGTGGCTACCTGAGAACTGGGGCCCATTGTCACTTTTAAGAAATTCACAAATTCCATGACGAGAAAACATGGATTTCAGGTGCACCACCACATCTGTGGACGTTGTGTGTGACAGCAGCGCAACTTCCACATACCTTGAGAAATAATTACTACTAGTAGATAAGTCTTGCCTTTCAGCGTGAACAGGTCAGCTCCCAAGGTTTGCCAAGGCCTGTCTGGCATCTCCGTTGGCATCAGCGGCTCTTTGACGTTCCTTCTCTCTTGGATGCAGGTTCTACATTTCAGCACCATGTCATTCAGCTGGCTGCTGAGTCCTGGCCATCATACCGTCTGTTTGGCCCGGCCCCTGCACTTTATCACCCCCAGGTGTCCCTCATGTAGTCTCTGCAGCACATCACCTTGTAAGGCTGATGGGATGACGAGCCTCGTGCCCCGCAGCAGCAGCCCATCGTGCACAGTCAGCTCTGCTCTATCAGCCCAGTAATGTCTCAGCACTCCCTGCAGTTGGCTTTTGTCGGGCCAGCCGTCTGTGCAGTACTCCATCAGTGCAGAGCATGTGCTGTCTGCCTTCAGGTGCTCACGTAGGCTGCTCAGATAATCTCCACTGACAGGAATGTATGTGATGACAGAGTCTACATAGATGTTGGTGTCCGCTAATAGGCTTGTGTCTGTGTGTGCTCTTGCGACTCTCAGAGGAGCACGAGATAAGGTGTCGGCTGTCCACAGGCTTTTGCCAGGGACATGATTGACTGTATAGTTGTACCTCATGAGTCTCATCCTAAATCTTTGGATTCTTGGTGGGAGGTCATCCAAAGCTTTCCTTCCCAGCAGACTCACCAAAGGCTTATGGTCAGTTTCCAGCTCGAATGGTCTTCCCAGGATGAAACAGCTGAACCTTTCACATGCCCACGTTGCAGCCAATGCCTCCTTCTCTACTTGAGCATAGCGCTGCTCTGTTGGCGTCATTGACCTGGACGCATATGCCACAGGTGACAACATGGCATCGTTCTTCTGCAGCAGGACTGCCCCCAGGCCAAAGGAAGAGGCATCAGCAGAGATCTTTAGAGCACTGTTTGGGTTGTATAATGTGAGCACTGGTGTGGATGACAGCTCTGTTTTTAACTGATCAAAGGCGGCCTGCTGCTCTGTCCCCCAGTACCAGTGGTTCTTCTTGGACAGCAGGTCTCGTAGCACTTTGTCTTTTTCAGCCAGGTTAGGCAAGAAGCGGCCCAGCTGATTGACCATGCCCAGAAAACTCCTGAGTTCGCTGACATTTTTGGGTGCATCCATCTCTTGTACTGCTCTCGTCTTCTCTGGATCTGACTTCACTCCATCTGCTGAAATCACATGACCCAGGAATCTGACTGTGTGGCGTGTGAGCTCACATTTGTCCACGTTGAGCGTAATGCCGGCCTTTTGTGCCTTCTCTAGCACCGCATGTAGCCGTACATCATGCTCCTCCTGCATCTGTCCCCAGACCAGGATGTCATCCATGTGACACAGTACCCCTCCAGGCCACCGGTCACTTCTGTCACCATCATCCTTTGAAAGTGCTCGGGGGCTGATGCTATGCCAAAGGGTAGACGGTTAAAATAGTAGCGCCCAAAAGGCGTGATGAAAGTGGTGTATTTGGCAGACTCTTTTGTCAATGGTACTTGCCAAAAGCCCATGTTGGCATCTAATTTGCTGAAGACTGTTGCGCCAGCTAGCATGCCCAGAGTGTGCTCGACAGAAGGCAGGATAAACTTTTCTCTGCATACTGATTCATTCATCATTGTGAAATCCACACAAATGCGAACATCGCCTGCTTTTTTCGGCACCACCACCATCCCGGCACACCAATCAGTCGGCTCCTCAATCTTGGTGATTACGCCCATCTTCTCCATACGGTCTATCTCCTCCTTCACTTTTCCCATAAGCGGCAGAGGGACTCTGCGTGGTGTGTGGAGAGAGAAGGGCACAGCCTCTGGCTTTAATTTAATTGAGTATGGCCTCAGAACAAGACCCAAGCCGCTACACAGCTTCGGATATTGTTGTTTCACTGATTCCATGGTGATGCTGTCAACCCTGCACACAAGCTGAAGCTGTTCTATGGCAGGCCTTCCCAATAGTGCAGTGTGCAGGTCTTTTACTACATAAATGTTCTCTATGGCTGTCTTTTTGCCTCTGCGCAGTGTTTCTCTGGCTACACCTAGGACAGAGAGTGCATTGCCGCCTGGCCCAAACAACGGGCGTGTCGACACTGCCAGGTGCTTCACATCATGCCCCCCTGTAATGTCATGGTACACCTCGGCTGGCATAGCGGTGACATCAGCACCTGTGTCTATTTTAAAGCACACTTTTTTTTGTCTCACTTGTAGCTGCATCGTCCACGGGTCTTTTCCAGCATCCACGGCTCCCAGGAAAAAGCTCTCTTCTTCCTCTGTAGTGACAGCATTCAGAGATTTTGCACTGTTTCTGCACACTTTGCCATAATGTCCCTTTTTGCCACAGTTGTGACACACAGCATCTTTAGCAGGGCATTCCCATTTTCCATGCGAGGGCATTTTTCCACATCTATAACAGGCCTTTGAACCTGGCTGTGGCCGTGTATTAAGTTTATTTTTGCCTGGTGTTTGTGCTTGTGGCTGAGGCTTTGAGGGAAATTTGGGTTTTCTGTAGCTTTTAGCATGCACAGCATCAACATTAGAGCACTTGCTAGCATCAACATTAGAGCACTTGCTAGCACCGCCATTTTCTCCTCTTAAGTCAGACCGCTGTCGTCTAACTTCTTCAGACTGCCTTGTCTTTGTTATAGCAGTTCCAAGGGTTAGGTCTCTGTCTAGCTGTAGCTTTTCTGACGATGAGACGTTTCTCAGCCCGACCACTAACCTGTCGTGGATCAGCTCGTTCTGTAACTGTCCATAGTTGCAGTGTTCAGCTAATCCGTATAGAGCAGTGATGAAGGAATCCACCGTTTCTCCTGGCAGTTGCACACGCTGATTGAACTTGGCTCTTTCGTAGATTACATTCTTTTTAGGCACAAAAAATGCATCAAAGCCCGCCTTGACATCCGTGTACATCTTCCTCTCATCTGCAGTTAGCGTTAGCCCCTTTAGCACATCTTCGGCTTCATCGCCCATGCAATACACTAACGTGTTCACCTGGTTTTCTTGCGATGTTGCGTTTAAGTTGCTTGCAAGCCGAAAGCGGTCGAATCTCCTGATCCAACGCTCCCATTCTTGAGGCTTGGTAAAATCGAATGGCTCTGGAGGTTGTATTGTGAATGTAGCAGTTGGTGTAGGTTGCGCCATATCTGCCAGCTCATCTCCCATTTCTCCGCCAAAACGATACACTTTCCGCTTCTTCTTCTTTTTTTTTCACTTACAAGTATTCCGTTTCTGACACCATATCGGTTTATTCTTATAATGAGGCTCGTACAACGACGTAATCGGAGTCTGTCTTTATTTAGCAACTCTATACAGCAGCAGCCTCGTGTGCATGCCCGGGCCTGCTTCCTAAGTCCGTCCAGTTACGCCCACAGCCCCAACTTCAGGCCGGATGCGGTCACTGCAGCCTGTCCACTGGCAGCAGCGCCACCCTCCGGTTACTATAAAATAAAGGCATTCCTTACACTATTATTCCATAATACCACATGCATCTGTGTGTGTATACGCACACGCACACATACGTACACAACATGCACAATACGTACACAAAAAACCCAATAATAGAGTAATAACAATAATAGGCTATTATAGGTCAGAGCTTATTTGAGGTGGTAGTGTTTGATCCTGATTACGGGTGCTGTTTGTGCAGAGTTTGTACCTTCTCCCCGTGACCTGCGTGGGTTTTCTCTGAGATCTTCCATTTCCTCCTACACTTTGTAGGCTATTGGCTTGGTATAAAAAACGTAAATTGTCCCTAGTGTGTGTACATTATGTTAATTGTGTGGGGATCGCTGGTCGGTGCGGACGCGGTGGGCTGAAGGGCCTGTTTCCGCGCTGTATCTCAGAACTAAACTAAACTAATAGTTAATAGCAATAGTTAATTGTTACTTTATTGTCACATATACTTAGGTAGAGAGTGAAATGCTTTGTTTTGCATACAATCCAGTAAATTATACAATAGTTTACTTTATAGATACAGCATGGAATGCTGGGCCCTTTGGCCCACCAAGCCTATGTTGACCAGCGATCACTAGCACTATGTTACACACTTGGGACAATTTACAATTGCCAATTAACCGATAAACCTGTATATCGTCGTGGAAAACCTGAGCACCCGGAGAAAACCCACGTGGTTGCAAGGGAGAAAGTACAAACTCCGTTCAAACTGCACCTGTAGTCAGGATTGAACCCGGGTCTCTGGCGCTGTAATGCGGCAACTCTACGCTGCGCCACCGTGCCGCCCGTTCCTTGCGCCCACATCTGTAATACCTGCAGTCTTTTTTGGCTCTGATGAAGGATGAAGAAGAAGCTGATGAGCTGCAGCAAAGGAAGGGTATCCTTGTTCTGCTCCCGGGTGCATGTGACAATTGAACACTCTTGACTCTACTGAATATTTCGAAACTGCTGGGAAATAGGTGACACATTGGCACGGCAATTAGTGTCACTCCAGGATCACGAGGGCTGTGGATGCTGGAATCAGGAGCAAAAACCAAGCTGCTGAACGAGCTCGACGGGGTTTACAACATAATGTGGAGAGAAATGGCCAGCTGATGTTTCAGGTCAGGACCCTTCATCTCCTCCCCTTGGATCCACTCCATCCTGTTGTTCCTACCCATCTCCCTATATGGTTCACATTTCATCTTCCTTTCTCATCAGCTTCCATCATCTGCGGCCCTCTGTCGCCTCCACCCATCACTCCCCACCCTCTGTCACTATTTCTACCTTTACTTCCCCCACCTGAATCCATCTGTTAATCAACTGCCCTCACCAAGACCCACCTGTCCTTTGTAATAACAAGGAACTCCATCCCTGGAGAACATGGATAAACAGGGATAAATGCCAGCATTTATTCCAGCATTTTGTATTAACTTATGCATGTTTTCCAGAGATACTGCCTGTCTCGTTGAGTTACTCCAGCATTTTGTGTTGATACCATCTATCACTTACCAACCACATCATAATCCAAGACCAGTCTCACTCCAGCCACTCTCTCATCACCCTCTCCCATCAGGCAAGGGTACAGAAGTGTGAAAACCCACACCTCCAGATTCAGGGACAGTTTCTTCCCAGCTGTTATTAAGCAACTGAACCATCCTACCAGCAACTAGAGAGCTGCCATCCACCTCACTGGAGAGGCTCGGACTATCGGTACTGGCTTTATCTTGCAGTAAGTGTTGTTCTTTTATCCTACATCTGTACACTGTGACGGCTTGATTGTAAGTATGCATAGTCTTTCCGCTGACTGGATAGCACACAACAAAAAGGAAGACAGCACGGTGGTTCAGCGGTAGAGTTGCTGCCTTACAACACTACAGTCCCCGGGTTCAATCCTGACAATCCTGTCTGTACGGAGTTTGTACATTCTCCCCGTGACCACGTGAATTTTCCCTGGGTACTCCGGTTTCGACCCACACGCCAAAGAGATATAGGTTTGTAGGTTATATTGGCTTTGGTAAAATTGTAAATTGTCCCTAGTGTGTAGGATAGTGTAGTGTATGAGAATCGCTGGTCCTCGTGGACTCGGTTGGCTGAATAGCCTGTTTTCACACGGTATCTCTAAACTAAACTAAACTAAACTGAACTGTATCTGTACGCTGTGGATGGCTTGATTGTAATCATGTGTAGTCTTTCCGCTGACTGCAGAGCATGCAACAACAATGCTTTTCCATTGTACCTCGGTACACGTGACAATAAACTGAACACAACTGAACTCTTTCCCCCCCCCCCCCCCTCCCACTCACCTCTTATAATGACTCTCCCATCTACTCTTCATTCCAGATCAGAGTCCTGATTTGAAACATTTGAAACATTTCCTTTACAAATGCTGCCTGACCCACGACTCCTCAAGGAGCTTATATTGTGCCACTCCAGGGTTCAGCCCTGACCTGCAGAGCTGTCAGTTTGCAGTTTGCACGTTCACCCTGTGACTGCACACATTTACTCCAGCTGCCCTGCTTTCCCCACAGCCTGGAGATGTGTGGGTTGGTTGATGCTATCATTTGCCCCTAGTGTGGAGGTGCGTGGTGAAATGGTTGGAAGCTTGAGAAGAATAGGTTTATGGACAAATTAGTGGGGGACTGGGATTGCTGTATGAGCTGGTACAGACTCAATGGGATGAAGTAGTCTTTTAACACTTTTAGGCTTTAGAGATATAGCACGGAAACAGGCCCTTCAGCCACCAAGTCCGCGCCGACCATGATCATCCCCATACACTCACACTATCCTACACACACCAGGGACAATTTATAATTTTACCGAAGCCAATGAACCTACAAACCTGCACCTCTTTGGAGTGTGGGAGGACACCGGAGCACCCGGAGAAAACCCACGCAGTCGCAGGGAGAACGTACAAACTCCGTACAGACAGCACCCGTCGTCAGGATCGAACCCAGGTCTCTGGCGCTGTAAGGCAGTAACTCTACCGCTGCACCACCGTGCTGCCCTTCTCCCAAGTTGTAGGAAATATGGAAAAGTATGATCCAGGCGAGAAACATAGAAACATGGAAAGTAGGTGCAGTAGTTAGCCATTCGGCCCTTCAAGCCAGCATCCACTATTCAATATGATTATGGCCGATCATCCAAAATCAGTACCCCGTTCCTGCTTTTTCCCCCATATTCCTTGATTCCGTTAGGCCCTAAGAGCTAAATGTAACTCTCTCTTGAGATGGAGAGATGAAGGATACATATCAGCTATCTAATGTAATGATAAAAGGGGCAGAAGGGATGAATGGTCCCAAATAATCATATCACTAGTTACCCTCACTCTTTCAATCATAACAATGGGAAAAAATGACAGACAATTGTTATTTCCAATTTATTCCATTTTTGCAAAAAACAAAGAGCTGGTGGAACACAGTGGGTCAGGCATCATCCATAGAGGCAAGGGACAGGTGATGTTGTGGGGTCGGGACCCGTCTTCAGATCCAAAATGTCACCTGTCTATTCCCTCCACAGATGCTGTCTGACCCGCTGAGTTCCTCCAGCACCTTGTGTTTTGCTAAACATCTGCAGTTTCTTGTCTCTCTTGCTTGCTATTTCACAACAGACATCAGGTTGAAAGGGTGTTACTGTGGTGCAGCTGGTAAAGCTGCTACCTCACAGTGCCAGAGACCAAGTTTGATCCTAATCTTCATCTCTATCTGTGTGGAGTTTGCACGTTCTCCCTTGATTACGTGAGTTTCCTCCGGTTTCCTCTCACATCCCAAAGACGTGTGGGGCCTCTGTAAAAATCCAAAATTGGCCCTCGTATGTGGGGAGGGGATGAGAAAATGGGATAACATAGAACTAGTGTGAACGGGTGATCAATGGTCGGCATGGACTCGATGGACAGAAGGGCCTGTTTCCATGCTGTAACTCTGAGCTAAATAATCAAACTGAAAGTTTACTCCATATTTTGGGGGAAATATTTCAATTTCGACCTCAAAATAATTGCTTTGCTTGTTAAATGCAACGATGTCAGTCAGAGAGTCCTGAGAAGTGGTTTGCAATCTTAAATATCACAGAAAGCACAATAATAAAAGACATCTACATACGCATATTGATGAATATTATTTTCAGAGACACTATGCGAGAATATAAGTACATTAACTGTGACACGATTATAAAGAACAGATAAAAATAAAACAATTGAATGGGAACCATTCCGCCTGAGCGATTTGCTATTGTTGTTTTGTTCAGATGAGAGATTAGTTATATCTCTCTGTTTGACTCCGGCATTTTAGAGATGGTCCCTTAATATCACTGCTGCAATTAAAGTTGGGAATTATACCCAGATGGCAGAAGCCAGACAACCCATGGGTTGCTGATTGCCTTCATAGATCCTGCTTTGTACAGACTGGAAAGCAGTTGGATGCCCCACAAGCACTTCTAACTCGAGGAAAGTGCTGCTGATAAATTTGAACAATTGTCAGAACCTGTTTGATGAAGCATTCGATACCCCTTGGTGCCCATTTCCGAAGACTATCGCAATGACTAAAATTCACCCGTAAGCCAGAAGCTATCTTGAAGTTTGCAGTTTCCACCCCTAAAATGCTGCCTTTGTCATCTAATTGAATGATGCAAATTTGCAGATGACACAAAGCTGGGTGGCAGTGTGAACTGTGAGGAGGATGCTATCAGAATGCAGGATGACTTGGACAGGTTGGGTGAGTGGGCAGATGCAGGCAGATGCAGCTTAATGTGGATAAATGTGAGGTTATCCACTTTGGTGGCAAAAACAGGAAGGCAGATTATTATCTAAATGGCGTCAAGTTGGGAAAAGGGTAAGTACAACGGCATCTGGGGGTCCTTGTTCATCAGTCAATGAAAGTAAGCATGCAGGTACAGCAGGCAGTGAAAAAAGCGATTGGCATGTTGGCCTTCATAACAAGATGAGTCGAGTATAGGAGCAAAGAGGTCCTTCTGCAGTTGTATAGAGCCTTAGTGAGACCACACCTGGAGTATTGTGTGCAGTTTTGGTCCCCTAATTTGAGGAATGACATTCTTGCTATTGAGGGAGTATCATATGCTGAGAGAATGGAGCGGCTGGGCTTGTATACTCTGGAGTTTAGAAGGATGAGAGGGAATCTTATTGAAACATATAACATTATTAAAGGTTTGGACATGCTAGATGCAGGAAACATGTTCCCGATGTTGGGGGAGTCGAGAACCAGGGGCCACAGTTTAAGAATAAGGGGTAAACCATTTAGGACGGAGACGATGAAACACTTTTTCACACAGAGAGTTGTGAGTCTGTGGAATTCTCTGCCTCAGAGGGCGGTGGAGTCCGGATCTCTGGATACTTTCAAGAGAGAGCTAGATAGAGCTCTTAAAGATAGCGGCGTCAGGGGATATGGGGAGAAGGCAGGAACGGGGTACTGATTGGGGATGATCAGCCATGATCACATTGAGTGGCGGTGCTGGCTCGAAGGGCCGAATGGGCTACTGCTGCACCTATTGTCTATTGTCTATTGATGCCCTACTCTGGGCCCAGTATGACCAGGGTTCAATCCCGACTACCTGTCTGTATGGAGTTTGTACGTTCTCCCCGTGAACGCGTCGGTTTTCTCCGAGACCTTCGGTTTCCTCCCACACTCCAAAGACGCACAGGTTTGTAGGTTAATTGGCTTGGGTTTGTATACTTGGTACAAGTGTAAATTATCCCTAGTGTGTGTAGGCTTGTGTTAATGTGCGGGGATCGCTGGTCGGTGCAGACTTGGTGGGCTAAAGGGCCTGTTTCTGTGCTGTATCTCTAAACTAAGCTAAATAACAATGGCCACATCTCCTACTTGAAGTATGGAGATTCCTTCAGTTTCATTAGTTTAGTTGTTTCGTTTAATTTAGTTTAGTTGTTTAGTTTAGTTGAGTTCCAATAAAACTTTTGAAATCAAAATTTATTTCGTCAACAGAGAAAATCTTTCAATCACCACCATGGAAATCATTAAATAACATGGCATCTTTGAACTTTAAGAGGAATTCAATGATGCTAAATCTCAAAGGTTGGAAAATGTACACTCTTGTGTACAGAAAATCTGTTTTCTGCCACTGTATAAATGTATCAATAAAACTACTGCATTTTATCACTTTTGCATATATCAATGAATAGTTATTAATGCAACGTAATTGATTGAATTAGATGGAAAAATACAGCATGGAAACCGGCCCTTTGGTCCACCGAGTCCTCACCAACCATCAATCACCTGTTTACCATCAGACTTTCTCATCCACTCCTTTTGCACTAAGGGCAATTTACAGAGGCCAATTAACCTACGAACTCACATGTCTTTGGTATGTGAGAAGAAACTAGAGCACCCAGAGGAAACCTACATAGTCATAGGGAGAACGTGCAAACATCACACAGACAGCACCTGAGATCAGGATTGAACCTGGGTCTCTGGAGCTGTGAGGCAGTGGTTCAACCAGCAGCACCACTGTACCACCCTATAAGTACAATAATGCTGCCAGTTTAGCTAGCTCATTTAACATATTACATTTGCGAACAGCTTTACTTTAGAGCTTTATTTATACAGATAACTAGTAACAGTGTAATTGGTTAAACTATCTATGCAGCGCATCACATTAGGGGAAGGCAGGGTATGTGAAGGAAGAATGCCTTGGCAAAGCTATGCTTGTGCTTTAACAGGAAGAAGAAGCAAGGATCAGAGTGATTAACATCTTCTGTAGTTCCCCTCTTCCAAATATTTATTTCTTCCAGGATATCTGCCCCTTAATACCACACCACTCCTTTATGACCACACTCAAACATAATTCAGCTCATATTGTTAAGACGTCCAGGTATGTAGGTAAATTGGCTTTGTAAATGTAGAAATTGACCCTAGTGTGTGTGTGAATAGGACAGTGTTCATATGCGGGGACCGCTGGTCGGCGCGGACCCGGTGGGCCGAAGGGCCTATTTCCGCGCTGTATCTCTAAACTAATCTAAACCTCTATTCAACCGTGAACGTGCAAGGGAATACATTCTGAGCTCCACTGGCACTTCTGCTGAGACTTTGCGGTTCGCTGCAGACTATACGTTCAAGATTATCTCTCTGGGAAACACGGTCCAGGTGGAACAGCTCCGTCATCTGCTGACAGTCAGTTACCAGATCGCATCCCGCTTAAATAATGACCTCCCTTTAACCAACAACTGTTCAGCAACCAGACGACTTCCCTAGTGAACCATCTGCAGCCGTGATTGACTTTCTGAAATGGTTTTTTAAAAAGGCAGCCCGCAGCATGGAGAGTCTACATTACATCCACTGAAATGAAGGGGAAAGCAACTACCTCCCCTCAATCTGTGGGGGACTGAGTTGCCACAAGTGGGAAATTAATGACTCGTCTAGCTTGTGAACAAGGCACACAGATCCATAGATCACAGTCCTCTCTGGCATCTTTGGAAAGAGACCATTCCCTCCCCAGTTAACTCATCCCATCCCACCCAAACCACACCCTCCCCAGGTACTTTCCCCTGCAACCGCAAGAGATGCTACACCTGTCCCTTTACCTCCCCCCTCGACTCCAGCCAAGGACCCAAACAGTCCTTTCAGGTGATGCAGAGGTTCACTTGCACCTCCTCCAACCTCATCTACTGTATCTGCTGTTCCAGGTGAGGACTCCTATATATTGGCGAGACCAAGCGCAGGCTCGGCGATCATTTAGCCGAGCACCTCCACTCAGTCTGCCTGGGCCTACGCGAAACACTTTAACTCCCCCTCCCATTCCCACCCTGACCTTTCTGTCCTGGGCCTCCTCCACTGTAAGAGTGAGGCCAAACGCAAATTGGAGGAATAGCATCTCATATTTCGCCCAGGCAGATTATAACCCATAGGTACGAATATTGATTTCTCTAATTTCATGTAATCCTTAAATTCCCTCTCCCTCCGTCCCTCCCCCCACCCTCGTCATCCTACTAGTTTCACCGCTCTCCATATTAGTTTCACTGTTTGTATCCACTCATTATCACCTTTCCCAAAGCCAGCAATGGACCATTGTGGGCTCCACCTTTTCTCGATTATCATTGCTGGCTTTGATTTGTTCTTTTCGTACCTTTCATTCATTTCTTCTATGTACCTTTTCATATCTCCGGTTGCCCTCTCCCCTGATCCTCGGTCTTAAGTAGGGTCTTGACCCAAAACATCACTTATTTCTTTTCTCTCAAGATGCTGCCTGACCCGCTGAGTTACTCCAGCATTTTGTGTCTATCTTCGGTGTAAACCAGCATCTGCAGTTCCTTCCTACACATCTTAAAGTCTGGCTCAAAATAGAAGCTAAAAAAAAAGTGCTATATTTTACTGTTACAAGGTCAAAGAAACCTTGTGATTGACACACTTTGGAGCACTTTACTAAGTTAAAATGTAGATCATTGTTGGTGAAATTGTACTGGGATTAGGACACAGAACAGATGGAATCCCATTTACTGGCTGTAAATCCTGTGAGATTTCTGAAAAAGGAAGTGAATGTGAAATCAATGGAAACAATTATCGGACAAAGGGTAAATCTTCTGCCTAAGGAGATGCCCTTATTCCATTCCCACGCCATGACCAACATCATCACTCCAGATTCACAAATTCACAATAAATATTGTACCAAAGAAACCTGGCCTTCTCATGCTGGAGAAAAAAGTGGACAAGTTTAGTTCAGAGAAGTAGAAACAGAAACATAGAAAATAGGTGCAGGAATAGGCCATTCGGCTCTTTGAGCCAGCAACGCCATTCAATATGACCATGGCTGACCATCCAAAATCAATATCCCGTTCCTGCTATCTCCCCATATCCCTTGATTCCGTCCTGGACTATATGGAGTGGAATAGAAGGCATAATGGTTTGCTTGCCTTTGTTGGTTAAGGCATTGAGTGTGAGAGTCAGGACATCATGATGCAGCTTTATAGGACTATGGAGTATCGGGTGCAGTTCCGCTTGCTGCATCACATAATGTGGAGGCTTTGGAATGAATAGGGCGGTAGATGTTATCCATATGGATTTTAGTGAGACATTAGGTAAAATCCCTCATGGTAGATTGATACAGAAGATTAAGATGCATGGGATTAACGGTGACTTGGTCGTATGGATGACTTGAATGGATTTAGAACTGCCCTTACTAGTGGGTGGCAAAGTGGCGCAGTGGTAGAGTTACTGCCTCGCAACGCCAGAGACCCCGGTTCGATCCTGATTACGGGTGCTGTCTGTATGGAGTTTGTACTTTCTCTCCGTGACCGCGTGGGTTTTCTCCGAGATCTTCGGTTTCCTCTCACACTCCAAAGACATACAAGTTTGTAGGTTAATTGGCTTGGTATATGTGTAAATGTAAATCATCCCTGGTGTGTGTAAGATAGTGTTATCCTACGGGGATCGCTGGTTGGTGCGGACTCGGTGGGTAAAGGGCCTGTTTCTGCACTGTATCTCTCAACTAAACTAAACTAAACTAAAGACCGAGTTGCGGAAGGATAATATTCAGGCTTGAGGTCTGTGACCAGTGGAGTTCCACAGGAATTTGTGCTGGGATCTTTGTTGTTTAGCTCTATCTTTTTGTATGCTGGGTGTCTGGGTGGCCCAGCATGTGGAGGTGAGACTCATAAGTGGAAGGAGTAGAATTAGGCCATTCGGCGCATCACGTCTACTCTGCCATTCAAACACGGCTGATTCACTGGAGTGTTTAAACTGGGTCCCCACTATGCAGGTAAGTGTTCAGCTTAAAGCTGAGGCATTTCAATGGGTCAGGGATTGTGCAAGGAAGGCTGCTGCCTCAACCAGGTAGGTGCTTGCGTTGATAATTACCGAACCAGTGCCTTTCCGATCCACTCTGTATCGTAGCTTACTCTTCCAAACCTAGGCCCAAATCATCTCTACTTTATTTGGAGACACAAGGAACTGCAGGTGCTGGAATCTTGAGCAAAGCAGAATGTGCTAGAGACCGGTCACGGTGGCGCAGTGGTAGAGTCGCCGCAGTGGTAAAGCGAATGCAGCGCAGTTCGATCCCCACTACAGGTGCTATCCCTACGGAGTTTGTACTTTCTATCCGTGACCTGCGTGGGTTTTCTCCGAGATCTACGGTTTCCTCCCACACTCCAAAGACGTACAGGTTTGTAGGTTAATTGGCTTGGTAAATGTAAAAATTGTCCCTAGTGGGTGTAGGATACCGTTAATGTGCGGGGATCACTGGTCGGCGTGGACCCGGTGGGCCGAAGGTTCCTGTTTCCGCACTGCATCTCTAAACTAAACTAAACTAAATTTAACGGATCAGTCAGCGTAAGGGGAGGGAATGGATTGGTGATGTTTCAGGTCGGGACCCTTCTTCAAACTGTCTCTACTTTCTATGGCCTCTACTTCTCCCTTTCTCCCATTGGAGAATATTTCCGTGCTTTCGATCATCATGTTTCCTTCCCCTCCCACCCACCGCCTCTCTCACCTGAACGTCATCAGCTCCTTCCCCACTCTGGAAATCTGCCTTTATTCCCTGTACAGACACATTCTCTTTCACCCATTCCTTATTGTGATTATCGACCCTTTGGAGAATCAGCAAGTCTGTGCTCTTTACATAACATTCCCTTGCCCATTTTGAAAAAAATATTCCAAATTATTAACTCCAAATCTAATTACTGGAGTTAATACTCCAAATAATGGAGTTAATTGTACTCCGTTGCAATTGTATGCAGTTGATAAAATGTATGTCATTGTATGTAACTGAGTACAAATTACTCCATTATACCAGTAAAATGGAGAGATAAATGTGGCCCGTCCCCCGCTGCTATGCATCGGTGATCACCCTGTCACTCTTCCAGTTCATCTGGGGTTCAAATATGGACCAGTGACGATGGATGACGATGCACAAATCAGCAGACAATGGGGGTAAAAGGACGCCCAACATCGCCCTCACCCTCATGGCCACCTTCGTGTGTGGCTGCATCAGGCTGAGCGTAGAGCCAAGGCACGTGGGCACCAAGTGTCACTACCTGCTGAGGTTCTACCTGTCCCCGGTGTTGCAGAGGATGGGCCTGGTACAGAAGCCACGCAATGTGCCAGTCAGCTGGACATTGCCACACCATCTGTCTTTCGTGGAAAAGTCTTTCTGGACCAACACCTTTGCCCACAAGTTTATACTTTCTACATGACATCCCATGTTGGCTTTGCCAGTAAAATGGAGGCATAATGAACTGCAGATGCTGAAATCTTGAGCAAAACACAAAGTGCTGGAGAAACTCAGTGGGTCAGGCAGCATCTGGGGAGAGAATGGACAGGCAATGTTTTGGGTCTGGACCCTTCTTCACACTGAATCAGTCTGAAGAAAAGTCCTGAAACAAAACGGTACCTATCCATTCCTTCAGCATATGCTGCCTGTCCTGCTGAATTCACAGCATTTCATGTTAGTTAGGTCTCGCCTGTGTTAAACCATCGAAAATAAATAGGTTAGATTCTGAGGTAAAAAATAGTTAATTTGATGAGTTGGTCATTCCTGTCTTTGGGTTTCGTGTATGTTCCTTGTGTATTAAGTTTTCAAGTATCATGTCACCATTAGTTATTTAACCTCAGTGGAGTGAGACAATTCTTCAGTTTACTGCTGGACTGTGATATTCAGAAAATATGCATTCATGAGTAAAATAAATATTCAGGCTTTATGTGCTGCAGATATAAATGGTTGCAGGAAATGTCAGCCTTCATTGTGCTTTATTGAAGATCGGACAAAGATAGAACGCCAAGAAGACTTGTGACTTGTGGAGAAGCATAGAAGACTAGCCAAGCATAGAAATGTGATCTGAATGTTCATCAGTGAATCACTAAATCAATGTTACAGACAATTTATATCTTCATAGCTGATTATCTGCAGTAATGCCGGGGCGCTCTGAGATCATGGCGTTCTGTGTGAAAAGCTCACGGTACAATAACCTTGGAAATTATTATAGGAACAAGGAATGCATAGAATGTAAATGCATTCGCCACAAGGCAAAGTAAATCATTGGAAGCTTACACCATTAGGTGCATTCATGGCTCCTGCACACCACAATGGTTTTCTTTCTCTCCTGCTGTAAAGCTTTAAATTCCAGACCCATTTTTCTTTGTATTTATCTCATTCTCGAGTCCTGCTTTTAATTGTTTCCCGGCTGCATTTTGTTCTGTGAAGTGCGGTCGTACCTCAAAAAGATACCAGGGCCAGGAAGCTGCATTGCAGATAGACACAAAAAGCTGGAGTGATCTCCCGGTTGCGGGACAGCTTTAATTCTCCTCCCCATTCATACGCAGACCTTTCTGTCCTCGGTCTCCTCCATTGTCAGCGTGAGGCTAAACGCAAATTGGAGGAACAGCATCTCATATTTAGCTTGGGCAGCTTACAGCTCTGTGGTATGAACTTTGATTTTTCTCACTTCAGGTAGCCCCGGCATTCCCTCTCTCTCCATCCCCCCCCCCACCCCAAGTCACACTAGTTTCTCATTTTCAACCTACAAACAGCTAACAACGTCCTGTTTCCTTTATCATTGTTACTTTTTTCCATTTCTTTTATTCATTTTTCTTTATCTCTCCACATCACCATCTATATCTCAAGTTACCCTTATCCCTAACTAGTCTGAAGAATGGTCTCGACCGGAAACGTCACCCATTCCTTCTCTCCAGAGATGCTGCCTGTCCCGCTGAGTTACTCCAGCTTTTTGTGTCTTTCTTCAGTTTAAACCCAGCATCTGCAGTTCCTTCTTACACATTTCAGCTGCACTGCAGAGGCAGTTTGTGGTCTTCATAGCCAGAGGCAGACCAATGCTTAATATCTCAGGATGCCCCAAGAAAATCAACGGGGCAATTTACGACATGAGAGAGAGCCATGTACGTTTGATCATTTTAACTATGCCCTGTTGTTCATCACAGACTTCATCACTGGTTCACCCCCTTCCCCCCCCCCCCCCCCCTCACCCCCAATCTATAATATTTGCAATTCAGTCAGCACGGTGGCGCAGCGGTAGAGTTGCTGCCTTACTGCACCAGTAGACCTGGGTTCGATCCCGACTACAGGTGCTGTTTGTATGGAGTTTGTACGTTCTCCCTTGACCTGCGTGGGTTTTCTCCGAGATCTTTGGTTTCCTCCCGCACTCCACAGATGTACAGGTTTGTAGGTTAATTGGCTTGGTATAAGTGCAAAGTGTCCCTAATGTGTGTAGAATAATGTTAATGTGCGGGGATCGCTGGTCGGCGCGGACTCGGTGGACCTAACGGCCTGTTTCCGCACAGTATCTCTCAACTAAACAGTCATAAATAAAGGCTTTAAATGTCCAAGTGCAGCACTGAGAACCTATTGCAATGCTAATAATCAGAAACTGTGTTATTAAAAGCCATTCAAAGGAGTACTTCAGCAAAGCGCATAAATGTAAAGACTCCAACTCTGATCCTGGCTGTGTTGATGAAAGACTCGCTGGTTTATAAATAGAATTTCATGTTAATGTCTCGTCAGCTGTTTTCAACAAAAGAGACACAGGTGAGGACATTTTGAAGTTTGTACTTTTCCACCCAAAATGTAACTCCACGGTGTATGTGTAATCTATTGAAACTGCTTTTAGTTTAGAGATACTGCATGGAAACAGGCCCTTCAGCCCACAGAGTCCATGCTGACTATCGATCACCCATTCACACTAGTTCTATGTTACCCCACTCCCTACACACAAGGGGCAATTTACAGAGGCCAATTAACCTACAAACCTGCACGTCTTTGAGATGTGGGAGGAAATCGGAGCACCCGGAGGAAACCCACACGGTCACAGGGAGAATGTGCAAACTCCACACAGACAGCACCCGAGGTCAGGATTGAACTGGGTCACTCACAGCTGCGTCACTGTGCCGTCCTCACCTCACAGAAGTGCGACCACAGTGTAATATCTAAATTATGTTTGAGCATTTCAAATGTAATTTGAAATTGTGACATTTTTACATATTAATACTCCAATAATCTTTGCGCTATTCGACACTACAACCTCCAAATAAGTTATGAACTACATAATTATTATTATTGCACTATTATTGTTTGTTTTTTGTGTGTTCGTATGTGTGGATGTATATATATATATATATACACACACACACAGACATTTTTTTCTTGTTTACAATATACTATGTTTGCATATTCTGTTGTGCTGCTGCAAGTAAGAATGTCATTGTTCTATCTGGAACATATGACAATAAAACACTCTTGACTCTTGAATCTTAAATTTCAAAAATCCTGATGGCTTGGCATTTGGGTTCTATTGTTCTATTTTCTGTTTCCCTTTAAACTTGTCTGGTTCGCTGTGAAATTTATGACACTATTGTGTAGCATCTAATATTTGGGCGGCACAGCCTCGCAGCACCAGCGACCCGAGTTTGATCCCAACCTCATGTTCTGTCTGTGTGGAGTTTGCGCGTTGTCCCTTTGACCGTAGGAGTTTGCTTCAGGTGCTCTGGTTTCCTCCCACATCCCGAAGATCTGTGGGGTTTGTAGGTTATTTGGAAACCTCTGTAAAATTGCCCCTAGTGTGTAGGGAGTGAATGTGAAAGTGGATTCACATAGAACTAGTGTGAACGTGTGGTGGTCAGCATGGACAATGATCAAAGACCCTGTTTCCGTGCAGTATCTCAAAACTAAACTAAAACAAAACAAGTTTAAAGTATCCTATTAAACTTGGAAGTTATTGGGAGTAACTATTGGGTTGTAATAGTAACTTCCAATAGTGTATTATTGATAGTAATATCCAATAGTCTTCCAATATCCAAAATAAGGCAGCCCAGTGGCGCCGCAGTAGAGTTGCTGCCTTACAGCGCCAGCGACCTAGGTTCGATCCTGACCACGGGTGCTGTATGGAGTTTGTATGTTAGATCCTGACCAAGGGTACTGACTGTATGGAGTTTGTACGTTCTCTGACCTGCGTGGGTTTCCTCTGGGTCCTCCGGTTTCCTCCCACAATCCAAAGACGTACAGTTTGAAGGTTAATTGGCTTTGATAAAAATAGTAAATTGTCCCCAGTGTGTAGGATAGTGCTAGTGTACGGGGATGATCGCTGGTCAGCATGGACAAGGTGGCCTGCTTCCACTCTGTATGTCTAAAGTCTAAAGGTCTAAAGTCTTGGAATCTCTGCTAGGCTTGATAACAAACATTCCCAGGATGCCAGGTTATTAGAGTTTCAATGTAGTTCAAACAAGCTGCCTGTGTGGAGTTTGTATGTTCTCCTCGTAACTGCCTAGGTTTGCTCTGGGTGCTCCGGTTTCCTCCCACATGTTGTATGTTCGCAGGGAGAACATACAACATGTTCTCCCTGCGAACATGTTGTATGTGTGCAACCATTATCATATTGTCAGGACGAAAGAGCAGTATAGAGTGAATGTGAATATTTGGTAAAAATATCCATCGGTATTTTTGGAAAATTGAAATTTGATGTTGGAAATCCATTGGAAATTTGACTCAAAGTTTTGCAGGCAAAACTGTAATTAAAAAAGGGAGGACTTTGAGTTGGAGATGTTTAGGTCATAGTCCAATTGATGGAAGGTACACAAAAATGCTGGAGAAACTCAGCGGGTGCAGCAGCATCTATGGAGCGAAGGAAATAGGCAACGTTTCGGGCCGAAACCCTTCTTCAGACTGATAGGGGGTGGGGAGAAGAAAGGAAAAAAGGAAAAAAGGCGGAGGAGGAACCCGAGGGCTGGGGGATGGGAGGAGACAACCTGTTAGAGAGGTGGTTAGAGAGGTGGTCCAATTGATGGAGTTGGGCAGAGGTCGGAGACGGGCAGAGGTCCTAGTCTCGAGGTCGGGTCGAGGTGGACGGGCACCATCGGCGAGAACAAAGGAGGACCAAGTGTGGGGGTCACTCCAAGAACTAATGGGGACCCGGTGTGTGTGGGGGGAGAGGGGGGGGGGGAGGAAGAAGGGATGAGTACTTTATGTAACTTGTAACTTTGTCAGCGCCTTTAACAACTCTTATGTGTACTTCGAAGGTAGACACGAAATGCTGGAGTAACTCTGCGGGTCAGGCAGCATCTTAGGGGAGAAGGAATGGGTGATGTTTCGGGTCGAGACCCTTCTTAAGACCCACTCCACTGCAAAATCTCCTCAAGGTATGTCTACTTTCAAGCTGTTCTCCTCTCGCCGATGAGAGTTCAGACCCATTCCTTCTCTCCAGAGATGCTGCCTGTCCCGCTGAGTTACTGCAGCATTTTATGTCTACCTTCGATTTAAACCAGCATCTGCAGTTCTCGTCTGCACATCCTATGTGTACTTTGAAGGCAAAAACAAAGAATTTCACTGCAGCTAGTTACACGTGACAATAATGTATCATCATCATCATCATCATCATCATCATCATATCATCATCATCATCATCATCATCATCATCCTTATAAGGGAGGAAGAGAATTAAACCCCATGCTTCCAGGATGACGAAAAATTTACAGTAAAATGGAGTTGTAGCAAAGGGCATATGGCAGCTGGTTGGTTGTCAACAAAAGGGAAAATCAAGCTATTTACAGAAAATTTTGGCTGCACAGTAGCACAGCTGGTAGAGCTGCTGCCTCACCACGCCAGAGACCCGGCTTAGATCCTGACCTCGTGTGCTTCCACATCCCAAAGACTGTGAATTTATAGGTTGGTCGGCCTCTTTAAATTGCCCATAGCATGTAGAGAGTGGATGTGAATGTGCAATAACATAGAACTAGGGTGAACGGGCGATTGATGGTCGATATGGACTCTGTCAGCATGTTCGCAGGTTGTTTCCTCTTCTCCCCTCTCCAATCGGGTAGAAGGTACAAAAGCTTGAAAACAGCTACCACCAGATTTAAGATCAGCTTCTTTGCTGCTGTTATCCGACTGTGTGGACCTCTCATAAGCTGAGGATGTATTCTTGTTATTCCAATCTACCTTGTTGCAACCCTTGCACTTTTTCCTTGCAGCTGTAACACACTATGTTACGCATTATGTCTCCTTTCACTTGTTGCACCAACTATAGTTCTAATGTATGGCTGATTGGACTGATCTTACAATCAGTAAGATATGGTATGGTATGTTCTACAAGGATGGCATGCAAAAGTTTGTCACTGTATCTCCATATATGTGACAATAATAAACCAAGGCCAATGTTGCAGAGAGAAACAAAGGAGGAAGTTTGAGACGGCCTGGCCATAATCTTCCAAATATGTTCATTCAGGGGTGGTGACAGTGAACTGGAAAATTATAGATATAGCATTTTCATTCAAATCAAGACGTCGAAACAAACCCTGTAACTATCGTGTTACTGCAGATGCTGATTTAAACCGAAGATAGACACAAAACACTGACGTAACTCAGCAGGACAGACAGTATCTCTGGAGAGAAGGAATGGGTGATGTTTCGGGTCGAGACCCTTCCCTGTAACTATAGACTTGATAGAGAACAATAAGCCTGGGATAGACTTAGCAATGCCTTGAACGAACGTGGGCCACTTAACATTTTCCATTCCTTTCCCTATGATGGAAAAGTGTGTCTAAAGAATTTGATTACGTTTTTTTAGTATAAAGCACAGGTCCACCACTGATTGTCCAGCAACTGGTGGTCCGGAGCCTCCTTTAATCTGGATAAAATGATGAGAGCGCACATGAAATCCCCCCCCTCCCCCCGATGTCCCCCCCATAATGTGGCTCCTAGGCCTGTGAGGCAGCCGATCACAACCTTATTTGGTATTCCGAGGCCGATAGGCGGGTGGAATTTGCCCCCATAGGGCCGGGGCTCTGAAACTGCGGCCCGGCCGCAGTCGGCAGATCCGTTCCCATAGCCGATTTACAACGCTTTTTTGCGGGCTGGTATCTCGCCCCTGAGGCCGTGACATCTGTTGGTCCGACAAAACGGATAGAAAAGGATAGGAAAGAAAAAACCTGGTGAAATAGAATGAGGTGATTGATAAAATTACTAATAATGACACGAGGAAAACCCATTTTTCTGCCAGCAAGTGAATAGAATCAAAAGTAGAGAAGTGGGACTTGAGAGAATGATTGGGAAGGCCAGGACTTTATTCCTTGGAGTGCAGGAGACTGAGGTGTGATCTTATAGAGTTGTATAAAATAATGAGGGGAATAAATAGGATGAATGCATAGGGTATTTTATACCGGATAGGGGAATCAAGAACCAGAGGTTTAAGGTGAGTGGGGAAAAAAATGTATCAGTAATTGAGGACCCAGGGCTCATAAGGTGGTGGGTATATGAAAAGAGCTGCCAGAGGAGGAAGCTGAGGCAGGTACTATAACAGAATTTAAAAGACACTTGGTCGGGTGCATGAATAGGAAAGGTTTTGGATGGATATGGGCCAAACGCAGGCAAATAGGACTAACTTGGATGGGGTATTTTGATTGGTATGGACGAGGTGGGCTGAAGGGCCTGTTTCTGTGCTGTATGAGTCTACAACTATGAGAAAGGATGGCATTTTAGATGGAACAATGCTGATTCAGATTGTGTGTTCGGGTGTCTGGTGGCAGCGTAGACATAGAGTCATACAGCATGGAAACAGGCTCTTTGGCCCAACTTGCCCTCACCTGCCAACATGACCCAGCTACACTAGTCCCACCTGTTGTAATAAAAGGACTGAGCTTGTACTGCTCAACACTTCCTGATAAAATCCATCCGCTCTGACAACTATTTTCAAATAGCCAGATGATGAGTGTTGAACAATTTTTTGTGTGGAAAATCAGTCATTTTAATCTTATCTCTCAGTAATTGTATCCTGTTGATTTGTTGGTCGGTCTTTTCCCTTCATCTTCAGCCAAGTAATTATAGGTCTACCTCAACCAATATCCTACTTACTTTCAAATAAGTATAAATTCCAAATGCTTAGACTAAGTAAAAGGGACACAAAACTCAGTGGGGTCCTCTGCAAACTTACCTCATCTGAGAACTATTTTTATTACAGTAAGTATATATGGCTAAAGAAAACTGAGCTGCATCCAGGGTCCTTGCCCAAAGCAAGACCTTGTTTAGCCTTTTGAGAACGTTGATTAATGCTCTCAAGATTGATTCCTGATGTGAATCGTTTTTAGTGGGAGAAGAATGGACCTATATTCTCTGGGTTTAAGCAGCTACCTTAGAGCGCCTGAGACCAGGGGTTCGATCCTGACCATGGGTGCTGTCTGTATGCAATATGTACTTTCTCCCTGTGGCAGTGTGGGTTTTCTCTGGGTACACTGGTTTCCTCCCACATTTCACAGACGCGCAGATTTGTTGGTTAATTGGCCTCCATAAATTGCCCCTAGTGTGTAGAATAGAACTAGTGTATGGGTATCATTGATTGGCACAGACTCGTTGGGCCAAAGGGCCTGTTTTCATGCTGCATCTCTAAACTTAAACCTAAATGAAACACAATCTAATTTAAAATATATATATCCGGTGAACCCTTGCAATAACGGACCTCTATACAGCAGATTTCAGTTCTAGCGGACTGAGGCTCCTGTTGCACTCCCATTCCACCACTGCCAGATAGTTTAGTTTGGTTTAGTTTAGTGTCACGTGTACCGAGGTATAGTAAAAAGCTTTTGTTGCGTGCTAACCAGTCAGCGGAAAGACAAGACATAATTACAATCGAACCACCCACAGTGTACAGATAGATACATGATAAGGGAATTATGTTTAGTGCAAGGTAAAGACAGTAATGTCCAATCAAAGATAGTCTGAGGGTCCCCGATGAGGTGGATAGTAGTTCAGCACTGCTCTCTGGTTGCGACAGGGATGGCTGAGTTGCCTGATAACAGATGGCAAGGAACTGTCTCTGAAGCTCACCCAGTGAGATGGCGACAGGTGACGTACTTGCAGGTGTGGGAGGCGAGAGAGGGAGCAGCATGAAGGTAGAGTGAGTACCGGGCCCGTCTCCGGCGCACTGCGTGTGGAGCCGGGGGCTCTGCTGCTCCCCGGCCTGCGAACACCCACTGGTTTAAACCCCACCTCCATCCCCGAAGCCACGTTTCTTCATAAGTTCATAAGTGATAGGAGCAGAATTAGGCCATTTGGCCCATCAGGTCTATTCCACCATTCAATCATGGCTGATCTATCTTTTCCTCTCAACCCCATTCTCCTGCCTTCACCCCATAACCCCTGACACAACATACTAATCAAGGATCTATCAATATCCGCCTTAAAAATATCCATTGACTTGGCCTCCACTGCCACCTGTGGCAATGAATTCCACTGATTCACCTCCCCTTCACTAAAAAAGTTCCTTCTCATCTCCTTTCTAAAAGAACGTCCTTTAATTCTGAGGCTGAGGCCTCTGGTACTAGACTCTCCCACTAGTGGAAACATCCTCACCACATTCACTCTATCCAAACCTTTCACTATTCGGTACGATTCAAAGAGGTTCCCCCCTTATCCTTCTAAATTCCAGCGAGTACAGGCCCAGTGCATTCAAACACTCATCATATGTTATCCCTCCCGGCCTTGGGTTAAACTTTACCACACCTCACCCAGTTATAGTGGACAATCGGTTATAATAACGGACACCATCCTCTCTCTCATGCTCCATTATTGCGTGGCTTTACTGTATATAATTCTTGCAGAATGACAGAGCAATCTCAAGAGACTGAATGACCTACCATTCTTTTATTCCTAATGTTCATCTGAGTACAACTGTCTCAGAGACCTGTAAATGATAGTGGACAAACCTTTTACCAGAAGAGAAAATTAAGGCCACCCATTCATTAGCATTGACAAACAGACCTTGCCTTGGATACTTAATTTCAGAAGGATTGTAAGGTCGTTGGATAGAGACATGATTTATTACGATGAGATGAATTGGTTTTGGGATTAGACTTTTGAAAGTAGGGCCTTTTTTCATTAATGTTAGTAAAGGATCTGATAAATGGGCTCCGAACCATACGGCATTGTGTTAAGATAAGCAAAACGTAACTTTATATATCGCTTTCACAAACTCAAAAGGTCCCAATGCACTCTAAATCCAGACATCAGTTGTAATATGGAAAGACAGCAGCTAATTGAACACGTTCCCACAAAAAGCAATGAGATAATAACCAGATAATCTATATTTTAGTGTTGCGTGGCTTTACTGTAAATATTTAAAGGATAAATATTAGTCTGAATATTTCCTACATTTTTTGTGTCATGACAAGAGTCTATTTTGACTTTGAGTTGTTGGTGTGACATCTGAATGAAAGATGGTGCCTTCAACTCGCTCGGTCTTTCTCTGTACCGCACTAAATCGCCAACTTAGATCGTTGAAATCCGTCTTTGGAATGGGCCAAATGCTTTTCCTGCCTCTCACAGAGGAAAGAACATGACCACAAACTACAAACGAGGCAATGAAGGCAAATTACTTTGATTAGTTTGGTCAATTAAGAGGCAAATGGCACAAGGTGACAAGGTAATCCCTCGAATGCAAAAGGAATGCTGGTGGGATAATCTGGGGGTTGGAGGGTGGAAAGCAACAGCAACAAAAATACTGGCAGACGCGACATTGTTAACATTTCGGGTGTAATTTAACATTTTGGTTATTTCATGCACGTGTGATGTGTGCGATGTTCAAGAGTTTGAATGAGCTGCTTGGTGGAGTCTAGACAGGTGGAGTTTGTGGACTGCATGTGGACAGGATGGAACGTGGGGAACTTTGATTTGATTTGATTTGATTTTTACTTTATTAATCCCCTTATTCAGTGGAAATTCTGATGTCCTTACAGCACACTAATAAAAATACAACATAGCATTAAGAAGTTTAACATTAAACATAAAAACATCCCCCCACAATGGTTCCCACTGTGGGGGAAGGCACAAAGTCCAGTCCCCATCCCCATGTCCACCCATAGTCGGGCCTATTGAGGCCTCCACAGTCGCCACTACGGAGGCTCGATGTTCCTGGCTGTTCTCGCCGGGTGATGGTACTCCGGCGTCGGGAGAACCCTCTCAGCGGCTTGGGGTGCCAGGAATGGCCGCCTTCTTACTGGAGACCGCGGCTTCCAAGCCAACAGGCCGCTCTGGACGGAGCTGCACATACTGGCGATCTCGGCGAGAGATCCCAGGCTCCGCGATGTTGAAGTCAGCGCCGCCGCCCGCAGCTGGCCGCTCCACAGACCCGCGATGTTTTTATCGGCGGTCCCCGCAGCTGGCCGCTCCACAGACCCGCGGCTCCGCGATGTTTTTGTCGGCGGTCCCAGCATACCGGAGTTCCAGCGTGGCGACCCAGACAAGGCATCGCCCACTCCGCGATAGCGCTCCAGTGCTGTGCCGCCGCCGAAGCTGTGGTTCTGGCCAGGTCCCCTCAGGAAACGCCGCTCCAGGCCCCGCTGGTAGGCCGCGAGGACGGGTCGAAGGCACTGCTCGGAGTAAGGCAACCCCTCCGACCAGGTAGGGACTCGAAAAACAGTTTCCCCCTTCACCCCCACCACCCCCCACACATAAAAGGATTAGGCCCCCTGACTGCACCCTCAACGTACTAAAAATAATAAAAAAGAAGGGGAAACGGACAGCTGCAGGACAGGCAGCCGTTCAGGACAGCGCCGCCTCCTCTTTGTGCACTTATGGAGCTTCACAACGGCTGGGAAGGCTGCAGCAGAAAAGGGTCTCCGGTCGTCTTGGACTCCATGCCACCGGATCCTAACCCAGAAGGACCGTGTGGTGGCTGTCTGTGCACCAGTCTCCCCACGTTAAACAAAGTCGCGCACAGGCGTCCTTAGGAGAGGATAGTCATACTCGTTGCTAGTGACCTCTGATGAAAGGACCACAGGAAGCAGGGGTAGGAGGAAGACACATAGCCCATGGGTCTGGTTGATCAACTCAAGACCTGCCTGTTGCCTGTAAACTTTGACTCAGAGTCTTTGTCATAGATTTATACAGCGTGGAAAGAAGCCCTTTGGCCCAGCTTGTCCACGCCAAGCAACACCAGTCCCAGCAGCCTGCATTTGGCCCACGTCCCTCCGTCTATCGTAGTCATGTACCTGTCCAAACGCTTTTTTAAAATTCATGACAGTCCCTGCAAATCCATAAAATCCAAAGCTCCTTGTATCCCAGCCTTGAATATATTCAACGTATATAGCTCTTCAGGGTAGAGAATTGTAAAGATTCAGAACCTGCCAAGAGATGTAACACATTCCACTTAAGGGGGTAGACACAAAATGAGAATTCATGACCCCTCTTCAACCCGAAACATCTCTCCACAGATGCTGCCTGTTCCGCTGAGTTACTCCAGCATTTTGTGTCTATCTTCGGTTTAAACCAGCATCTGCAGTTCCTAGCTACACATACCTCTTAAGCGGGTGACCCCTTATATCCTCTTGACCAAGATTCCCCCCATAACAGAATATATTCCATCACCATCGTCCATGCGGTCATAGGGAGAACGTACAAACTCCATATAGACAGCACCCTCCATATAGATCGAACCTGTTTCTCTGGTGCTGTAAGGCTGCAACTGTGTAGCATTAGACCCCACAACACTCATGGTAGCAGGTCAAACATGGGCAAGGAAGGCTGCCCTGGATCACCGCCTGCTGTCCTCTCTCAGTGTTTCCAGGGAGATAACTCCTTGAAGAGGCACTGAAATAGCACGAGAACAGAAAGCACTCTGGATGCGGATGTCAATAACCATTACCAAGAGGATAGCACCATTACAGATTCAGTTGGCCAAGTCTTCTTAAACATAGCTGCCAGAGCGGGTCTTTGTCAAATAAGGTGTGAACTAAAAGCCCTGTCCCACTGTACGAGTTCATTCAAGAGCTCTCACGAGTTAAAAAATAAATAAAACTCGTGGTAAGCACGTTGAATGAACGTAGCGGGTACGTCGGAGCTCGGGGATGTCTCTTAGCGGCTCCTAACGTTAACAGCAGGTACTCGGGAAGACTCGCTAACAGCAGGTACGCTCGGGAAGACTCGTGAAGATTTTTCAACATGTTGAAAAATGTCCACGAGAGCCCCGAGTACCTGCGAGCGGCCATTACCGTAAATCTCCGAGTTCGAATCAGGGCAAACTCGGGAGAACTCTTTGAATGAACTCGTACAGTGGGACAGGGCTTTAACACCTGGAATAAGCTTACTTGATCTTTCCCTCACCAAGCCCGTTCACTTTGAAAGCCTCCACAACCAGCCTCTGGAACAGCTTCTTCACCTCTCTTATCAGGCTTCTGAATGGTTCTTTCATAAACTAGGGTACTGTCTGATTCACCTCTACCCCATTCCAGACATTGGACTTGGTGTCTGCAACTGATGCGCTACAATGCTGAGAACTATATTCTGCACCTCACCTACCTACTGTACTGGAGTTTGGCTTGATTATATCTTATGTATAGTATTATCTGATTTCACAAGAGAGCATGCAAAATATAGGTTTTCACTGCACCTCGGTACAGGTGACAATAATAAACCTAAACCCACTTGTGGCAGATGCAGTTGTCCACGATAGCCTTGGTAGAGGTGAGCAGTGCACAGTTTCTGTGGAGATAAACTCCCCTCCTCATCCAGAGGATACTTTCCACAGTGTAACAAATGTACAGATTGGTCAGTCTAAACCAGACATCCTTGAGCACCAGAGGCTGCAGCAGTGGAAATATACATCACCATAACCTGTCACCTCATGAGTGGGCATACCCTTAGTCCACTATTATTATTAGCCAGGGGATCAACACTGGTTTAGTCATGAATGCAGAAAGGCATGTTGAGAGCAGTACCAGGGATATCCAGATATCACCTCTTTAACCTGCTCATTGCCAAGTTTTTTTCATTATTGGCCATGTCCCAAGTATACTCGGAAGGGGGGGTGGCACTGAACAGGTTAGAAACCATTTGGACAGGTAGATAGATAGGATAGTTTAGAGGGATATGAGCCGAATACAGGCAGGTGGAACTAATATAGATGGGACATGTTGGTCAGCGTGGACAAGTTGAGTCGAAAGGCCTGGTTCCATGCTATATGACTTTATGAATTTATCAGCTTAGGGAAGCTGGAATTCTGAATTAGCAACTTAAACAGCATGCAATAAGCCTAAGTGATCTTGTGTTTAATGGAACAGATCAAAACTCTGCAGTCCCGACATATCTAGTCGTAAATGGCAGGGACAATTAAACAGGAGGTGGTGGCTTGTGGTACATCACCATCGTTAGTGATGGTGGGACCCAGAGAGTGTGTGTTCAAAGAAAGGCTGAAACATTCCCAACCGAGTGTAACCTCGATGAACGATCTTGGATGCCTGCTGAGACCCACACCATTACCAAAGTCAGGCTCCAGCTGATTTGATTCATTTCACTTGAGATCATGAAACAACAAACCAGCAAACTGTGCCGCAGATACTTGCTCACACTGCCCCAATAACTCCTCGCAAACCCTTGACGTCAACCACCAAGAAAGTTAAGATGAGCAGGTGCTTGGGAACACCACCATCTTTAGCTTCCCCTTCCAAGTCACGTGCCATCCTGATCTGGCAACATAATGTTGATTCTTTATCATTGTGGGGACTATAATCTGGAACTCTGTATCTAACGTCATTATGGGAAGATCTTCACCCAAATGACTGCAGTGTTTCAAGAAGGTGGACCTTCTCAAGGGCAAATGAAGGGCGGCAATAAACACTGACCAAGCTAGTTCAAACAAATAGTCAAAAAACACTATGAGAGATTGTAAAAGATGAGACATTAACTCTGATCTCTGTAATATCCTCAGTCTAGAAATGACTGTCATTCTAGCTTGGTCATTCTCTCTTTATTTGGGGGTGGCAATGCCTGGCACTGTATCATGAATATTATTGACCACTCATCATCCCGTACCCAAGAACATTCTGTCCTCTGGAAGTGGTAGTCAATACTCCCTAGGTGGAAGCATCAGAAACTAAGTGCAGTCTCTGCTGTCAATGGTCCTGTGAATGGAGTTAAGTTAGGTTGAGTCGCGTTGGGTTGAGTTGCATTGAGTTTGGTTTTGTTGGATTGGGTTGAGTTGGTTTGGGTTGGGTTGGATTGGGTTGAGTTGGTTTGGGTTGGGTTGGATTGAGTTGGGTTGGGTTGGATGGGTTGGGTTGGGTTGGGTTGGGTTGGATTGGGTTCAGTTGCATTGTGTTTGGTTGGATTGTATTGGGTTGTGTTTAGTTAAGTTGCATAAGAAGGAATTTCAGATGCTGGTTTAAACCGAAAATAGACACAAAAAGCTGGAGTAACTCAAAAGGACAGGCAGCATCTCTGGAGAGAAGGAATGGGTAATGTTTTGGGTCAAGACCCTTCTTCAGACTGAATCCAGATATGCTGCCTGTCCCGCAGAATTACTCCAGCTTTTTGTGTCTATCTTTAGTAGAGTTGCATTGCGTTTAGAGATAGAACATGTAAAAAAAGGCCCTTCAGCCCACCTAGTCCACGCTGATCTGCTCACACTAGTTCTATGTTGTCCAACATTTTCATCCACTCACTGCACACAAGGGGCAGTCGACAGAGACTAAATTAAACCACAAACCCACACATTTTGGTAACGTGTCAGGAAACTGCAACACATGGAGGAAACCCACATGGCTACAGGGAGAACTTGCAAACTCCACACAGACAGCACCCAAGGTCAGTGCAAAACCCGAGATTACTGCTTGTCTCTGTTGACTGCTTGACTGGAGCAAACCCAGAAATGTAGCCAGTGAATAACTAAAGGAGTGATGTTGCAAAGAGACCTGGACCATGAGCACTTAATCTGATTTACATAGAAACATAGAAAAGGTGCAGGAGAAGGCCATTCGGCCCTTCGAGCCAACACCGCCATTCAATATGATCATGGCTGATTATCCAAAATCAGTACCCCATTCCGGCTTTTTCCCCATATCCCTTGATTCCCTTAGCCCTAAGGGCTAAATCTAACTCTCTCTTGAAAAAACGGATCAAAACTGATTGCGGGTCAGTGCTTGAAAATAAGGATGATTTTATTATTGCCACGGAATTACATGATTTACTATTAAGTTCATTCAGCCATGAACTAATTTAGGAATGGGGTGTGCAACATCTCCAGGCCAAGGCCGATCCCTGCAACTCCGACCCCATGCTATCGTCAGGACAATGGGCCTTTAAGGCCAAGTTAGGACCCTACATTTTTAAGGACTTTGAACTTGTTGGGTACAAACTGGCACTGGACACATGCTGACCCTTGTGTATGGCATTGGTGTAATCTATTATTCTTACATCCTTGTTTATAGGTATGATTGTGCTTATGTATAGCAAGATTTATAGTCGATTCTACGTAAAAAAGGAATTTCAAAATACCTGAGAACATGCAACAATAAACTCACTTGACTTGACTTGACTTGACTTGAAGGTTTGTATAGATACTGCTTGACCTGCAGAGTATTTCTAGCATTTTCTGTTCATATATTTCTTACATTAGATTTTCATTTAAAGTGGTCATCTCTTCAAATCTACAAAGGAAAGAATACCTTCAAAGTATGGACTGTGGATGTGGGAATCTATAACAAACTAAATGAAGGGTCTTGACGGCAGAGGATGCTGGACAAAGGGCCGGTAAGAAGAACCCAGGGTCTTACTTTCCGCACCCTAAAGGTCAGTGCGGGAGGCGCCCATGGGGTACAAAGGTTGAAAATGGCCGGGCAAGGAGAGGGACGACGGCTCACGGGACGATCCGGACGGAGACGACGGCTGCGACGAGTCTTTCTGGCCAACTACAGTTTCGTCTCCATCATTGTCCGGTTTGGCTCAGCCACCAAGCCCGACATCCGGATTGTCCGATCAGCTGAGAAGGTTATTGGCTGCAACCTTCCCTCCATTGACGAACTGTACACTGCAAGGGCCAGGAAGCGAGCGGGCAAGATCATCTCTGACCCCTCTCACCCTGGCCACAAACACTTTGAATCACTTCCCTCTGGAAGTCAAAGCTGCCACAGCCAGACATAAAAACAGCTTTTTTCCACAAGTAGTAGCTCTACTTTACAACCAAAAATCTGTAGCCTCCTTTTGCTCTGGTATTCTATTTAATTCACATGTTTAATCAATAATGTTTCATTATTAATGTTTAATGTTTTATGTGCCATTCTTAACTGTCACTGTATGTCATGTTGTCACTTGTGGGCGGAGCACCAAGGCAAATTCCTTGTATGTGAATACTTGGCCAATAAACGTATTCATTCAGTTGGGACTTGAAAATTGTGCCAAAACCCGGTGACTCTTGCATGTAGACACAGTTTATATGTATTATGTACTTATTGTACTTATGTGTGACAATAACCTTTTGATCTGTATACCAAAAAAAGAATTTCACTGTACCTTGGTACACGTGATAATAAACAAACCATTGATTGACCATTGATCATTAATACAAAATCCACTGTCCAATCCTCTCCTCCCCTCCCCCCCCCCCCCCCGACCGCACACCCTCACCCCCTCCCCACAGATGCTGCCTGACCCATGGAGTTCCTCTAGCAGTCTCCCATTTTGGAAACTTTAGCAGCTAAACGCTAAAGTATCTGTTTCTAAAGTATTCCCTTTTTATACTTCTTACTCTGATGGCTTTATAAATCCGTAGGAACTCAAATGGTCTTCTTTGTATTGTGATATATAAGAGTTAAAATATGCCCCATGTAGCCATTACATTTCTGCCAAGATTCTGGATTGCATTTTATGAGCCTATAAAGATGATCCGGATCAGTCTTGACAATGATCAGCGCACAAACTATTGCTCTTTAACCTTTATGGCCTACTTGGGTCAAATAATAGTGATTGATGTGTTGGTTTAGATCTTTTCTTTTGTGGCACATTTTCTACAGTATATCTACTGAAAGTATTTCAAGACCTTTCCAACACAAAGCCTTAGCCATTGAGAAAAACACAATTTAAAAATGTGTCCTTATTGTTACTGCCTGAATGTGATTGCTCAGAATTTGTTTGACATATCTATGTGCAGATCTCAAGACACAGCTCCAGTACTCAAAAGCTTCAGGGCAAAGTCTTTTCAAAGTATAGGTGAAAGACCTGGAGGTGGCACGGTGGTGCAGTGGTAGTGTTGCTGGCTTACAGAGACCAGGGTTTGATCTTGACCACAGGTACAGAATTTGTATGTTCTTCCCATGACCTGCGTGGGTTTTCTCCATGTGCTCTGGTTTCCTCCCACATTCCAAAGATGTGCAGGTTTGTAGGCTAATTGGCTTGGTATAATTGTAAATTGCCCCAAGTGTGTGTAAATTGCCCCAAGGGATAGTGTCAGTGTGTGCGGGGATCGCTGGTCGGCGTGGACTCGTTGGATCGAAGGGACTGTTACTGTGCTGTATCTTTAAACGGAACTAAATTAAACCAGGAATTTAAAATAGCTCTTTTAAAATACCAAAATACCAATAGCACAATTTAAAATACCACTGCACCACATTTAGTATTTTTCTAAACTTAGGAAGGTCCCAAATGGAGAAGGTCAAGAGAAGATCATCTGCTTTTGGTTCTGATGAGTGACAGAAATGTGTTAGCCAGGACGTTAGTAGGTCTCACTGCCTCTCTATAAATAGTCCTTTTGTCCAAGTGAATCCCGATGAACAAATTTAATATTAGTTAAATATCTCATCTGGTATATTACCTAACCCAACCACAAGTTAAATGTACGTAGCATAGGTCCTGAGAACACTATAGGAGTTTTCTCTGGGTTTTTATTTTATTTTTTAGTTTTAGAGACACAGCACGGAAACAGGCCCTTCGGCCCACCGAGTCCGCACCGACCAGCAATCCTCGTAACACTATCCTCGTAACACACACTAGGGACAATTTACACACACACCATGCCCATCAACTTACAAACCTGTATGTCTTTGGAGTGTGGGAGGAAACTGAAGATCTCGGAGAAAACGCCTGTGATCACGGGGGAACGGACAAACTCTGTGCAGACAGCACCCGTAGTCGGGATCAAACCCGGGTCTCTGGCGTTGCAAACGCTGTAAGGCAGCAACTCTACCACTGCGTGTGAGTGCTCTGATTTCCTCCCACATCCCAAAAACATGCAGGTTTGCAGGTTAATTGGCTTCTGTAAATTGTCCCTAATGTGTAGGACCTAGTGTATGGGGTGATTGCTGGTTGGTGTAAACTCGATGATGTATCTCTATATTAATTTGTATGCCCCAAGACCAGTGTGATGCTGACTTGGTTGAAGAAAATGTACCTTCGAAGGCAGCTCAGAAGCAGTTACAATCCAACTGCAGATTCAGTACAAGAAAGGGCATGGACCAGTCTGATATAAAAATCCCATTTGCGAGCATTGAGTTATTTGCTATTGAATCCTTTGAATCCATCTACGGTCGCCAACTTTCTCACTCTCACATTAGGGACAAAAGGTCAAAATACGGGACAAATTCCTGACGGCAATTCGTTGAGCAACTCGGGTGAATGATGAGTTGGCCCGGGTGCTGAACTGCACACAAAGCCCAGCTGTCGAGCCTGCTGAGTAGTTTTGGCTCGCGTGACGCCGCGCGCAAAGTCCGGCACCCCATCCATCTCATGAACCGATGATCAGCCATGAGAAGGAGGGGTGGTGGTGGTGTGGTAAGCGAAGGTCCGAAGGTTGGACAGCTGGCCGGGCTGGGGCCATGGGCGAGGCGCTGCTGCTGCACTCCATGGGCTGCACTACGTTGGGATGGGTGAGGCGCGTCCGGATGCAGCGCTCCAACCCGACAGTCCCCTCGACCCGAGTAGGAGCAGTCAAATACGGGACAAGGGTGGTCCCATATGGGACAAACTTATTTAGCCCAAAATACAGGATGTCCCTGCTAATACGGGACAGTTGATAACCCAATATCCATCCCATGGATAATCTTCTCTAGGTTTAAGTTCTCTTTAGACTTCAGCTGCAATAACCAAACTCTGTATCTCCTTCCATTGCAGTTTAATAAATCGCTATAATTTTAGACTTTATTTCAGATTAATACTTTACTTTAGACTTTAGAGAATCGGTGCAGAAACAGGCCCTTCGGCCCACCGAGTCTGTACCGACCATCATTCACCCGGTACACCAACACTATCCTACACATCGGGAATAATTTACAATTTTTACTGAAGCCAAATAACTCCAGCATTTTGTGTCTTTTTTTTCACAAACTCAAAACCTCCCGAAACAACTTGCAGACTACAGACTTTAGAGATACAGCATGGAAACAGGCCCGTCGACCCACTGGGCCCCTGCCAACCAGCGGCCACCCCATACACTAGCACTATCCTACACACACTTGGGACAATTTACAATGTTACAAATTTACAAACCTGTACATCTTTGGAGTGTGCGAGGAAACCGGAGCACCTGGAGAAAACCCATGCAAGTCACGGGGAGAACATACAAACTCCGTAAAGGCAGCACCCATAGTCAGGATTAAATCCGGGTCTCTGTCACTGTAAGGTAGCTACTCTCGTTGCCCCCGAATGTAATACTGGTTCATTCTGTCTCTGAGTGTGTCAATTTTTTGATAATTATCCATCAATGTAATATCAAGCATGCAATCATTTCACATGCACAATTATATTTGCAACATATTTGCCAGGACTAGAGGGGCTGAGCAATAGGAGAGGATTGGGTACGCTGGGACTCTATTCCTTGGAGCTCAGGAGGATGAGGGGTGATCTTATATAGATGTGTAAAATCAGGTGAGGAATAGATCGGATAGATGCACAGTCTTTTGCACAGAGTAAGGGGAATTGAGGACCAGAGGACATAGGTTTAAGGTGTAGGTGAAAAGATTTAATAGGAATCTGAGGGGTAACATTTTCACACAAAGGGTGGTGGTGTATGGAACAGATGAGGTAGTTGAGGCAGGGATTATCCCAATGTTTATGAAACAGTTAGACGAGTACAGGGATAGGACAGGTTTGGAGGGATATGGGCCAAACATGGGCAGGTGCTACTCGTGTACTCGGCTACTCATGTTGGCCGGTGTGGGCAAGTTGGGCCGAAGGACCTGTTTCCACACTGTATCATTCTATGACTATCAGTATCTCAGTATCAGGCTGCATGACAGAAGCTATTTGTCTGCTTCTGGGAGATCTTAATAGAAATCTGAGTGAATTTGAAGATCTTGGCTTATCTCAACATCTTGGTCATATAATGGGCAGGTTAGCAAATACAGATCTCCGCTAGTAGAAAAAAATATCACGGGAAAAGATGTAGCATTCTCCAAAATGTCATAACCTGTTCTTAATTACATTTTCTCTGCTGCTATTTGGAACATAGAAACATAGAAAATAGGTGCAGTAGTAGGCAATTTGGCCCTTCAAGCTAGCATCACCATTCAATATGATCATGGCTGATCATCCAAAATCAGTACCCCGTTCCTGCTTCCTCCCCATATCCCTTGATTCTGTTAGCCCTAAGAGCTAAGTTTCATCTCTCTTGAAAACATCAAGTGAGTTGGCCTCCACTGCCTTCTGTGGCAGAGAATTCCACAGATTCATAACTCTCAGGGTGAAAACGTTTTTCCTCATCTCAGTGCAATTTTTTGAATGCATGCCTACTTCTTCCAGTCTGCCTGGTAATGAGCTCAGAAACATGTCTTTGATGTTGTTTTGAAATATCCTCAATCACACTGCGAATGCTTGACTTTTCAGAACCCCTGGTTTATTTTAATAATGCACCGTTTTAATAAGCACGTCAATAACGACAGGCATCGCTTTGAAGTTAGCAGATTGCCTCAGACTTTGTACAAAATGCTTCCATTTCTCTAAATGCAAATTATCCTGTTGATCAAAACGTTAGCATGCTGAGTATATTCGCCACAATTTCAGCAGAGGCCTTTGCCTCTACACCCCTGCACCCACATCTCAACACCCCTCTTCTTACCCACTCTTTATCAGGTCCAATGCTCCACATCAAGGAATATGCCAAAGAACTCCAGGCATTGCTTGTCCAAACAGTGGCTACTATTTTAATATATTAATATTTTAGAATTCTCAAGGATATATTTGCCTTTGGATTTATCCAGGAGGTGTGTCCAGGATTGACCCAGCTGACTGTCCACAAGTTCATGTTCATAAATGATCAGAGCAGAATTAGGCCATTCGGCCCATTAAGTCCACTGCACCATTCAATCATGGCTGATCAATCTTCCCCTCTCAACTCCATTTTCCTGCCTTCTCCCCATAACCCCTGACACCCTTACTAATCAAGAATCTATCAATCTCTGCCTTAAAAATATAAATCGGCTTGGCCTCCACAGACGTCTGTGGTTGTCTATTGTGTATTGTCTATCGTCTATTGTGAACGAAAGATTCACCATCCTCTTACCAAAGAAATTCCTCCTCATCTCCTTCTTAAAGGTACGTCCTTTTATTCTAGGCTATGACCTCTGGTCCTAGACTCTCCCACTAGTGGAAACACCCTCTCCACATCCACTCTATCCAGGCCTTTCACTATTCGGTAAGGTTCAATGAGGTGTCCCCTCATCCTTTTAAACTCCAGCGAGTACAGGCCCTGGTGGCTCTGAGGTTCACAGGAGAGGTGCCTTGTTTCCCAGCATCGACAGTTATGTGAACTTCATCCAGGTAAAATTAACAGGTTCGTAAGTTCATAAGTAATAGGAGCCGAATTAGGCCATTTGGCCTATCAAGTCTACTCTGCCATCCAATCATGTCTGATCTATCTCTCCCTCTCAATCCCATTCCCCTGCCTTCTCCCCCAAACCCCTGACACTTGTCATGGGTGCTCAGATAAGGGTTCTGCTTGGTTTAGGATGCTATTGACTAAGCTTCTATTAAATCCCAGATTAACCAGGAATATTTATGTCCTATCGGGATTCCCACTCTCCATCAATGGAGTGAAACACAGCCTAGATTATATTTGTGTGCAGCTGTTATGATGCTTTGCTCCTTAGACTTAAGACTTTAGAGATGCAGCATGAAAACAGGCCTTTCAGCCCACTGAATCCACACCGACCAGCGATCACCCCATACAATAGCACTATACTACGCACTGGGGACAATTTTCAATTTTACAGAAGCCAATTAACCAACAAACCTGCATGTCTTTACACTGTGGGGGGAAACCAGAGCACCTGGAGAAAACCTATGTGGTCACAGAGAGAACGTACAAACTGCATTAAAACAGCGCCTGTAGTCAGGATCGAACCTGGGTCTCTGGAGTTGTAAGGCAGCAACTCTACCGCTTTGCTACTGTGCCGTCCTTTTGATTTTGGGAAGGCCAGTATGTTGTAATAGTTATAAACCAATGTCAGGCTGAATCGTTGACAACGACACATCCCTCCCTGACGAGCTCAAAGGATGACATGCTCGTTCAGTACAGATGGTTAGAGAAAATGTCACACTTTCAAAACATCCTACCGGTAAGTAACTGGCCCATGTGGAGATCCCGGCCATGTCTTCAGACCCTGCACGGACCAGCTGGCACGTGTATTCACGGACATCTTTAACCTCTCACTACTCCAATGTGAGACAAAATGCTAGAGTAGCTCAGCGGAACAGGCAGCATCTCTGGACAGAAGGAATGGGTGACATTTCAGGTCAAGACCATTTTTCAGGTCTGAAGAAGTAAGACACAAAGTGCTGGAGTAACTCAGTGGGTCAGGCAGCATCTCTGGAGTACATGGATGGGTGATGTTTCTGATCTGAGTCTGAAGAAGGGTCTCGACCCAAAACATCACTCATTCCTGCCTGTCCCGCTGAGTTACTGCAGCATTTTATATCTATCGTCGGTGTAAATCAGCATTGGCAATTCCTTCCTACTGCAATGTGAGGCTCACACCTGTCTGATGAAGACTACTATCATCCTGGTTTCAAAGAAAAACGTGGTAATGTGCCTTACTGACTACCATCCACTGGCTCTGACATCCACCATCATGAAGTACTTCGAGAGGCTGCTCATGGTGCACATCAACACCAGCCTCCCTGAGAGCACTTTGGATGGACAGATCTGCAAGAACGATGATAATGTAGAAACAAAGAAAACTGCAGATGCTAGTTTACAAATAAAGATACAATATACTGGAGGAACTCAGCCGGCAGCATCTCTGGAGAACATGGACAGGTGATGTTTCGAGTCAGGACCCTTCTGCAGACTCGGATTCAAAACATCACCTACTCCAGGGAAGCTGCCTGATCCACTGGGTTACTCCAGCACGTTGTGCCTCTTACAATAATAATAATAATGTACACTGTCAACTCATTGACAAATTTGATGTATCATGTTGTGTTTCTTCCATTATCAGACATCCCCCCAACCATGCTCCAGTCCAGGGGTGGGGAACCTTTTCATATTGGAATGCCGCATTAAGTTAGCTGTAATCTAATAAGGCCGCATCCAAGAAACTTCAATTAGATATACTTCAAAATGTACATTATTTTGTAAAAATCTTACTACTATGTACTAACTTGAAGAAAATTAAAAAAAAAATGTTAATTCTAAAGTTAACTAAGCTTTTAATGACTTTGTAAGGGCGCCTTGATTTGGGTTAGATAGGAGAATGTAGATTCGCAGCAATAAGTGGTTGCAAAGCAAGAAAGCATTGTTTGTGCATGTTGCTGAAGACGTGGGTATTCTACTGCATTTTTCCATATTTCAATTGGATCTTTCTTAGCATCAAATAAGGACTTTAAATATCATCTTCTGAGAGAATCAATCAATTCCATCTGTAGTTCTTTAGGAGCCTTGGAGTCATCAACTAGGTGAGGTTGAAACGTTAATTTGAATGCTAAAAAATGCTAATTTTGTTGAATCTTCTTTTACCCTTTGGTATTTTAAATACGTTCATTTTAAGATTAAAATAAAAATAATAAAAGACGAACAAAAACATATTAATAAAAATAAAAGCATTTGTTCTACAAAATTTGGATTCATTCAAAAGGCCGCACTTAATGACCCAGCAGGCTGTATGCAGCCTTAAGCCCCTGTCCCACTTACGTGTCCTTGGCATGCTAATTACGCGACGGTCCCGCAAAGGTTGCGCGTGACTTAATTCGACTGCACAGCAGTCGGGAGCGCGTGACGTCATTTGAAGTTGGACAGAAAATGCTGGAGTAATTCAGCGGGACCGGTAGCATCTCTGGAGAGAAGGAATGGATGATGTTTCGTGTCGAGACCCTTCTTCAGTCTGAAAGAAGGGTCTTGACCCGAAACATCACCCATTGCTTCTCTCCAGAGATGCCGCCGGTCCCGCTGAGTTACTCCAGCATTTTGTGTCTATCTTCAGTTTTCTTGGCCCCGCTCTTTTAAAAAAAAAAAAAAAAAAAATTTTTTTTTTTTTATCCGTAAATGTTTTTTTTATTAGATTTTTAAACAAATGTACAATTTACAAGGAAGGGTAGAAAGCTCACACAATTTAAAAAACATTTACACAAAATTATCAAATTAAAATATTAACATTTTTATCTATAATATATTCAACCTCCTGCGGTGACCAGCGTTCACAGAAGGCCTCCATAGTCCCCGTGGACACCGCGTGTTCCCTCTCTAGGGACACGCGGGCACGGACGTAACCCCGGAAAAGGGGCAGGCAGCCGACCGCTGTGCGGCCATCGACCGCCCGCTGCCTGGACGCGCGAATGGCCATCTTGGCCAGGCCCAGGAGCAGTCCGACAGGGAGACCCCCTCCTCCCTCCCGACCCTCCCCCCTCTGTACCGGGTGCCCATAGATTAATAGCGTTTGACTAAAATGTAGCCAAAACTTGAGGAGCAGCCCTTTCAGATACTCGAACAGGGGCTGCAACCTCTCGCACTCTATATACACGTGGAACACGGTCTCTTCCTCACCGCAGAAATGACACGCAGGGGAAGAGTCCGTGAACCGGCTCAAGTACCTATTACAGGCCACGGCTTTGTGCAAAACTCTCCACCCCAGGTCCCCGATGTAAAGGGGGAGGACTCCCTTGTAGAGAGACCTCCACTGGGGACCGCTCCCCTCGTCAGGTGGTAACACGGACCGCCAGGGTGTGTCTGGACGGAAGACGAGGGCGAGGAAGTGGAGAGTGTGCAAGAGCAGCCTGTACAGTACGCGCCTCTCCGCGCCACGGAATGGCACACTGGGCATCTCAGAAAGGCGGCTCATGTTGCATGGGGCAGGCTCTCGGGGAGGGTCCCGGGCCATGGGCCCTATGAACAATTCCGACTGAGCGGGGGTAAGCTCGTCCGGAATCGCTCCATGCACACGCCTCTCCTCGACACCCACCGTCACAGCCACGACACCTCCCTCCCCCTGAGGAGCAGGGCCCTGGCTGAAGGTGACCAAATTCCTGGCCTTCAGGAGTTCACGGTAAAAGCCAGGCAACTCCCGCCTAGCGTGTCGACTCATGCCCGCTACCGGGAGCCGGGAGCCCTCCTGAAGGCACCGCCCCTGACGGAAAAAGTACGTCGCCAGCACGTGCCATTTAGGAGGGTAGTCTGAGTAGACGTACCTCCGCAGGGTCCTGAGTCGGAGAGCCGCCACCTGGGTACGAATACAGATCAGCGCCTGACCACCCTCCTCCAACGGGAGACTCAGAACCCCAGCAGAGACCCAGTGGTTCCTCTCCCCCAGAAGAAGTTGACCAATCTCCTCTGAAACATCGTTATAAAATAAGAGGATGGGACCATAGTGGCCATCCGGTACCACAGCAGAGAGGCCACCAGCTGCTTTATAACTACAGCCCTGCCCCGGTAAGAGAGCACACCAAGTAGGCCTGACCAACGTCCCAGCCGGGCGACCACTTTCGCCTCCAGCTCCTGCCAGTTCGCCGGCCACCCCTCCTCAGCGGGACAGGTAGACCCCCAGATAGAGGAGGTGCGTGGTACTCCACGCAAAACCTGCCATCTCCTCCGGCAGGGAGTCCACCTGCCACCCACCCATCAAGAGACCAGAACACTTCCCCCAGTTGATCCTGGCGGAAGATGCAGCCGAGAAAACCTGCTGGCACTCACGCATCCTCCGCAGGTCAACAGGGTCGGTGAACATCAGAAGGACATCATCGGCGTAGGCCGAGAGAACCACCTCCATCCCCGGCCCCGGTAAAGCCAGGCCTGTCAACCGCCTCCGGAGAAGGCACAGGAAAGGCTCGACACAGATGGAATACAGCTGGCCGGACATGGGACATCCCTGACGAACCCCCCTCCCAAAGGGAATGGGGGCCAACAAAGAGCCGTTGACCTTAACAAGGCATTCTGCAGCAGTATATAACAGTCGCACCCAGGCCACAAAATGCGGTCCAAATCCGAACACCTGCAGAGTCCCAAGAAGGTAGTCGTGCTCCACCCTGTCAAACGCCTTCTCCTGGTCGATGGAGAGAAAGGCGACCGACTGACCAGCCCCCTGGGACAGATGGATCAGGTCCCGGAGCAGATGGATATTGTCCTGGATGGACCGGCCCGGGACTGTGTACGACTGGTCAGGGTGGATCACCTGGGACAGCACGGGACCCAGGCGATTCGCCAATGCCCGTGCAAAGACTTTATAGTCCGTGCTGAGGAGAGAGACCGGGCGCCAGTTCTTCAAAAGGCGAAGATCGCCCTTCTTGGGCAGCAGGACAACAACTGCCCTGCGCCAAGAGAAAGGCATCTCCCCGGTCGCCAGGCTCTCCCCCAGGACCTTCAATAGTCGCCCCCCAGGACATCCCAGAAGGCTCTAAGGTACTCCACAGTTAGCCCATCCAGCCCTGGAGACTTGCCCCTCCTGAGCTGGTGCAGGGCACCAGTCAACTCCTCCAGAGTTAGGGGATCATCCAGGTGTTCAGCCACATCATTGCACACAGCGGGTAAGCCCTCCCACAGGACTTCTTGCGCCTCCCCACTCGATGTGCCAGCCGAGAACAGAGTCCTGTAGAAAGACCGAACTGAGGCACCAATGCTCTCTGGATCTGTGACAGAGGAGCCATCATCCGCAAGCAACTCTACAAGCTGCCTGCGGGCTCCTCGCCCCTTCTCCAGAGAAAAGAAAAAGGGGGAGGCGCGGTCCAGGTCATGCAACATCTGGACCCGCGACCTCACATACGCACCCCGGGACCTCCTAAGCTGCAAGTCCCTCAGTGCTCCCTTCTTCTCCTGGTATTCCTCCCACTCACACGAAGCCCCACCAGTCTGATCCAGACGAGCCTCCGAGTCGAGCAACTCTCTCTCAAGCCGTCTGATCTCAGAGTCCCGCGCCTTGGTCGACCCCCTCGCGTAGTCCTGGCAAAACTGATGGACGTAGACCTTCCCCACGTCCCACCACTGCCTTAGGGAAAGGAAACGCCCCTGCCTCTCTCTCCACCTCGCCCAGAACTGCCTAAATGAATCCCGGAAACGGCGATCCTCCAACAGCTGGCTATTAAATTGCCAGTACGCGGACCCTGCCCGTGTGCGAGCTGGGATAAAGTCCACTCGCACCAGGCAATGGTCCGAGCATGGTGCCGGCTGCATGGAGGCCACCGAAACACAGGAGACATAGGCCTTGGACACGTATAAATGGTCAATACGGGAACCACCACCCTCAAACCTGTACGAGAAGGCGTTAGAGTCAGGATAGAAATTCCGCCAAGCATCTACCAGCTCAAAAGAGTCCACCATCTCCCTCAAAGTCTTCACTGCTCCCGGGTCACGCTGAACGCCAGAGCGATCTCTTGTCTCGAGGGCACAATTAAAATCTCCCCCAAGGAAAACACACTCCCCACGGTCGATAGTATTCAACAACGTGGTCACTTCCCTTGTTAAGCGCGTCTGCATTGCGCCGATCTTGGGGGCGTACACATTAACGAAGTGTAAAGGCACACCATCCAAGCGCACGGCCAGATACAGCAAACGGTCTGGTACAACCTCCTGCACTTTGAGGATCTCCGGCTGGAAAGACGGGGCCAACAGGAAGGCTACTCCACTCGATTTGGAGCTGAGATGACTCATGTAGACCCCCCCTTCCCACTCCAGGAGCCATGTGGGTTCATCACTAGCCACAGTGTGTGTTTCCTGCGGGAAGCTCATCGCATACCTCCCGTCCCTGAGCACTGAGAGATGGTGAAACCTACGGAGAGACCCCCTGCCCCCATTGATATTCAGGCTGGCTATAGTGAGCTTCATTTTGAAAGTACACTAGATCTTTTACCCCTCCCCGGTGATGGGTTGGAGCCGCCCCTACCCTTCTTCCCTCTCTTTAGGGCCTTAAAAAGCTCTTGGAACTGGCGCCTCTCATTTCTTACTAGCCCCGCCTCATTCCCCTTCTTCTGAAGGATGGCATGAATGGACTGCATGGGCGCCATCAGGTCCGACCAGCGGTCGACAGCCAAATCCACCTTGTTCCTACTCCCTCTAGTTTCCTTTAAGAACTTCCGAAGTTCCCAGACTTCGACAAGTCGAGACACGGGGCCACGGGTGGAGCAGTCCGTCAACTCACTGTCAACGGACTCCGCGTACCCTTCCTCCTCGCACTCAATGTCCGAGCCCGAGTCCAGAAGGTTACTACTCTCAGCCGCCTCGCTCACACCTCCCTGTGAGGTGGGCATTCCAGCCACATCACACAGTCCCTCCTCTGTCACCATCCCACCCCCAGGATCAGTGACAGGGGCAGGTACCAGTGCCTCTGACCGCGGCAAGCTATCTGACAATTGGCCAGTCTCCTGCACGCTCCCATCGCCCTCTGTAACCGGATTGGGAACAGTGAAGTCAGAGCAAGTCTCCGGGCCTTGCTGTAAGCGGGTCTGTCTGGAGTCCGACCTAAGGACACGATCCAAAATGATCTTGCCCTCCTCCGCACCCAGGGTATCCGCCCCTGCACCGTCACCCAGAGAGTCCCCGTCCCCCACCACCAGGTGAATCACCCCACTGTGGCCCTCAGGGGCCGATGTTACTGGAGTCTCCCCTGCTCCCTCAACCAGTGGGGCATCACACCCCTCAACTGGGCTTGTAGCCTCAACGGGGAGCTCATGTTGGGGTCCCCCCCTTCAGGCTGCCCCTGGTCATCCACTAAGCTAGCAGACGTGTTTTCTGGGGGAACAGCCCCCAAGAGCAATATATCTCCACTCTCAGGTGGTCCCAGACCTACAGAGGTATCCTCCCCCTCAGAGGAAAAGTGCCCTGGGTACCCCACCTCAACAGGAGGGGAAGGCTCCCTTCAGGTTGCCCCTGAACTTCAGGGCCCTCTCTGTATCGGAGGACCCATGCCTCCTCCTCTTCGAACCACTGGCGTACGGTGGTATGGTGAGCTCCATTGCAGAAGCCTCTACCTCCACACTACCGTCTATCTCAGAGGCGAGCATGAAATTATCTGCTGCCTGGGGTCCCGCTTGGAGGTGATCATCTTCTAGGGGACCCGCCTGGAGATGTTTCTTCTTTTTCTTGACTTTCCTCCCCTGCTGATGCTCCCAAACCTTCCCATCCACCCTACGCACTTCTCCGGCATCCACCGCCACAGGTACGGGACATGGGGGTGGTGGGGGGATAGGGGTTGGGGGTAGGGGAGTAAAGCCTTCACGGGCCACCGTGGTAAAACCAGCAGCCCCAGATGGGCCAGTAGTGCTTTCCCGTGCCATCGTGGTTGAACTGGCAGCCCGGGTCCTGGGACAATTCTTGCGAAAATGCCCCACCTTTTTGCAAGCGTGACAACGCACTTGGCCCGCATTCCAGAACACGCGATAGGAGAAATCATCCACCTCCACCTCAAAACTCCCCTCCGTGTCCGTCCCTGTGCCAACTGTATATACACGCGACGCTTGAACGTATATATATGCTGCATCTCAAGATCGTCAAACCTGTACAACAGTTTGGTGAGCCCTGACCGCACCTCCCCCAGCTTCCTTACATGTGGGAGCAGGAGCGCATCCGGAACAAAAGTGGGAACGTTGGACAGAATGACCGGCAAAACGGGACCCCCCCATGGGTCCACCGCCGCAAAAATCCCCCCTGCTGTTACCCCCCTTTCCAGAGCCAGAGCCACCGCCTGTTCAGTCTTTAGTATAACCACAACCTTCCCACTGACCACCGTGCCTGAGACTATGGCTTTCTTGCCAACAGTCTCACCCAACGCATCTAGAAAGGCCTTTAAGGGCAGGTTGCTCTTCATGTACATTTTTACACCATATGTGCGCCCCATCAACTCGTGGCCCTCAGTCTCGGAGACTGCCGACCGTGCAACAGCTGCATAACTCTGAGGGGCCGCCATCTTTAGGGCGTGGCACAACACACAAAGTATCAGTAGTTTATATCCAAAGCAGTCTTTCTGCTGTTGCTGCACCTCCACTCTTTTGCAGCAGTTAAATAGTCTTGTGAAGGCTTTCTTGGTAAGCAACAGAAGCAATCTCCTTCTGATAAGATAGGAATGTCCGTGCCAATCCTCCCCGTCGTCAAAAATGGAGCTTCCTTATGCTTCTTCCTCAGGTCTCCGGCGCCTCCCCGGCTTCAACGAAATCCAAGGCACTGTTGCCGTTCTTACCCAGCCCACCTGGACCGGGCAAGTCGGTGTAGGAGGGAGCTTTCCGATGTTACTGACCATAAACACCACTCTAGACTCAGCTCCCACTCGTTCAAGTGTAACTTGGCCTTCCGCCAGCCACTGCCGCTCCTACGACTTTACAGATACACGGACAAATCCTCCCTAATTAGAGGAATCTTTGAACAAAGAAAGTCTCTGCAGATCGACAAAGCTCTGAACTGCAAAGTCTGACTGCTTTTGTTTCTCCCCGCCAAACAAAACCTTCCGAAAAGTTCATCAAATCCTCCCCGCCAGCAGAACAGCTCCTCACCTGGCCCCGCTCTGGGAGTAGAAGTGGGGGCGGATTCGGGCCGCAGCGGCCGTGAGCCCCAGGCCGAGCTCGGCGATCGTTTGCCTGCTTCTGCTGCTGTTGGAGGAGAGACGTTGCGTCGCGCCAGGGTCTTGGGCCTGTCCCACTTTGGCCACTAGTTACGCGACAGGCCGTTGGCGTGCGAAGATTTCGTTCGCTACAAAATGTAGACGTCGTGCACAACTACATACCGCTCCGCGCTTCTCAGTGGGACTTGCCCCGCGCGGCCATACGATGCCCGTGCACCTCAACGCGACGATGAGGTCGCGTAATTTGCGTGCCAAGGACACGTAAGTAGGACAGGCCCTTTAAGGCCGCAGGTTCCCCACTCCTGCTCCAGTCTGTCACACAATTAATATCAGGCCTTCTTTTTGACTTGCCATTGAGAATGTCTTATGACATTGTATTCACTCTGTGTAACTTCTATAAATGACTTTTCCTCACTTTATTCGGCATGCTATTCTTATGACATTCTTGTGCCACTTTGACAATAGCATGCAGCATAAAGTTAGGAAAAGACATTTATACAAGTTACACAGAGTGAATACAACACAAAGTACTGGAGTAACTCAGTGGTAGACAAAAAGCTGGAGAAACTCAGCGGGTGAGGCAACGTCTATGGAGCGAAGGAATAGGTGACGTTTCGGGTCGAGACTCTGATTCAAGTCTGAGTAACTCAGTGGGTAAGGCAGCATATCTGGAGGACACTGTTAGATGACATTATAGAAGATTGAGGGGGGATCTTATAGAAACTTACAAGATTTTTAAGGGGTTGGACAAGCTAGATGCAGGAAGATTGTTACCGATGTTGGGGTAGTCCAGAACAAGGGGTCACAGTTTAAGGATAAGGGGGAGGTCTTTTAGGACCGAGATGAGAAAATCATTTTTCACACAGAGAGTGGTGAATCTCTGGAACTCTCTGCCACAGAGGGTAGTTGAGGCCAGTTCATTGGCTATATTTAAGAGGGAGTTAGATGTGGCCCTTGTGGCTAAAGGGCTCAGGGGGTATGGAGAGAAGGCAGGTACAGGATACTGAGTTTGGATGATCAGCCATGATCATATTGAATGGCGGTGCAGGCTCGAAGGGCCGAATGGCCTACTCCTGCACCTATTTTCTTTGTTTCTATGTTTCTATGTTTTGAGTCAGGACCCTTATTCGTATTGATTGCAGTAGGAGAGAGTGACATGGTGTGATCAAATGATCTGATGACTTTAACAAGAAGACACAAGGAACTGCAGATGCTGAAATTGTGCGCAGAGCACAAAGTGCTGGAGGAGCTCAGTGTGTCCGGCAGGAATCTGTGCAGGACATGGAAAGGTGATGTATCGGGTCGGGATCCTTGTTTGGACACTTCCACTTAAACAATGGAAAATAGACACAAAATGCTGGAGAAACTCAGCGGGACAGGCAGCATCTCTGGAGAAAAGGAATGGGTGACGTTTCTGGTCGAGGCCCTTCTTCAGCATTTTGTGTCTATCTTCGGGTTTAAACCAGCATCTGCAGTTCATTCCTATACAACAATGGAAAACTTTACAAGTGAAGTTGATCTCATTGCAAACATCTCCAAGTGTTGGCAGAGTGGGTGGCTGGACATACTATAGCAGCTGGGGATCGTGTTGATTGGGCGCCGCTGGAGGCCACACAGACGTTGGATGAGCATGCGGATTGGACGCAGCCTGCAGCGGCACGGAGCGGCGGAGCAGCGGTAAAGGAAACCCACAACATCGCCAGGCCAGACCGACCCCTGCAACTCAGACCCAGTGCCGCCGCCAGGACAACGGGCCTGTATCGCCAAAATAGGACTCGACACTTTTAAGAAACTTTATAACTTGAGTGACAGAATTTGGCACCAGAAATCTGGCTACTTTTGTGTTTTGCCTCCACAATACCCACAGTACAATCATTGCACTTGTCCTTGCATAAGACAGTGTTTATGTATAGTAGGATTTTATTGAATTGTATACACAATAGGAATTTCACCATACAAAGATACATGTGTCAATAAATTACCGTTATTGGGGATAGGCGACAAACACTTTTCAAGATTCCAGCACCTGTAGTTGCCTGTGGTTACTCAGCGTGGGTCCCCTTCAACCCGTGCAGATAAATGACATGAAACGAAACCAAAAATATTCATAGCAGCACAAAGGTTAGTGTCAATGCGTGATATAAATAGAAGAAATGCAAGTTGACAGATGACAAACAAATTCACATCGTAACACAATATGTCAGAAGCACCTTCAATAGCTGCATTCAGTCAAATCTGGTCCTTGTCTTCACCATCACTGCTGTATTTCTGATTTG